>VKOC01016639.1:0-129285 GCA_009364415.1 Spea multiplicata | reverse complement strand
TGGGTCAGTGACTTTTTTTTTTTTAGCTTTATTGATAACTGCGTAGACGAAACCTTAATATTTAAACATAAAGCATTTTTGATTAGCCACAAGGCACTAAGATGTGCCTTTAATAGATTTGGCTAACATAATGGCGACAAAACACAAACGGCTAATATGCAGCTGTCCGTACTCTTGTGAGAATTGGCAGTATTTTGAAATGGAAAGTAACAAAACTATGTCTAAAATATTCTAAGTAAATTATGATTAAAGCAAATGGTTGCGGGATGTTCTCTGTAATCAGCCGTGAAATGTTTGCACTTGGTGATGAGTGAGGGCTGATCAGTCTCTTCGGATCTGCTCTTTCCTGCATGGACTTTATTTTTGTAAACTAAGCAGCTCTCTCTGAATGTATATTCACTATTTTCCTCTCGGCGGGACGCTGGGTCAGTTGTTCTACGTGTGCTTTGGTATTGCTTGACCACCTTGCTTCTTTTCTCTCTCTGTAGGAATCCGAATTTGCTGCTGAGCAGGTAGACTTGTATGATGACGTCTTGGCTGCTTCAGGTCACCCGGCGTCCCATAATGATGGCAAGAGCAGTATCATGGAGCCAACATCTCCTATGCTGTCCACAGCCTCCAAGATAAACAATAAACCACCAGCCATCCTGTATACATACAACAACATACGCCAGAAAGCATCCATTTACGTTGGAAACTTCTCTTGGGTGAGTAAGATGCGGCTAATATCTGAAGAAGGTATGGAGTTTGGTGGTTTGTGAAGAACTTAGAATCAAGAATCATTTTCCAAGAAGCCAGAGAAGAAATAATTCCACGGTGTCCCCTATAAAGCATTCAGGTTAGGCTCCTGCATCTTGTTTGTGAAGAACTGCAGGAGGCATGACGTAGAAGTGGCTTAAGAGATTTCCTTTGCCAAGCCGAAACCTAATTGTCATTTATAAGGCTCGTGGCTCTTATAGCATGGCATCCTAGGCCAAATCTCCCTCTTACTCCCAACATCTGATTAATGCCATTATCGTGCACTTTTATTTAAACTTGAAATGGTTTCTTTCTCCAGTGGACAACAGATCAACAACTTCTTTCCACAATCCGCTCTGTTGGGGTCCAGGATCCTGTAGAACTAAAGTTTGCAGAGAATCGAGCCAACGGCCAGTCCAAAGGGTGAGAAAAGCAAGTAGGACTCATGCCAAAAGTGAACCTGTAAACAAACAAAAATACATATGTTTATGTCTGCCAACCCATAGGACTATGGGAGAAACAGCTATGCAGATGAGCAGAGAAGAAACTATTTGCGCAATACTGATTTTGTACTTAATCTATGGTTATAGGTTAATTTTAATTGGCGTACACTTACCCGTGTAATTTAAACCCCTCAGGTATGCAGAGGTGGTGGTTTCTTCAGAATCCTCCTTGAATCAACTTCTCGAGCAACTACCTCTGAAGAAGCTGAATGGAGAGAAGCTGGACGTGCGACCTGCCAATCGCCAGAACCTGTCCTTTTTTGAGGCCTTAGCACGCAAGAGTAAGACTTTTGATGTGTCCCTGTTGCTCAGGTTAAAATTAGTCTGACAGCCACTGAGAGCCTGGCATCTAAGTATATAGTATTTGAGAATGAATTAAAGGATCAAGAGTTCATCTCCCTGACTTCACTTTACGTTGTAAAAGACCATCCCCAACAAGCTCTTTCTCCGTAAAGAGCTTGGTTGGGCCTGTGTGAAGGCATTTTTTAAATTATTAAATCCGATTTACTGGAAATCGTTTCACTGGTTGAACTGTGAATTATGCAGGATCACCTCATCCCTTTCTTGCAGGGACATTTGTTTGAGATTTGTCCCGTTTTATTGCATAGTTAATAGGTGGTTAAAACCACAATTCTCCTTCCAGCTCCCACGTGGATAAACAAAAAATCTTTTGATATGTTGAGGATTTGGGTTGCTTGTTTTTGTCAATAGTCTAGGACCACCTCTGTAGATAAACATGCGATCCACGTGGGGTTCTTTAACAAATACACCAGCCAACAAGGGCCAGGTATAGATAAATTCACATATATATGCATTAGGCTTTCTTTAGTTTCAGGAGCCAGGAAAGGATGTGTCTACAAAGTAGTTGTGGCTACAATGATCCTTGTATTTATACTTATCTATGAATAATTTTTCTTATTTCTGCAGAAATTCCCCCTCGTGCTAATTCCAAGAACTCTGTAGACTCCTTCGATGGCACCGCAGTCCCTTCAGACCCTACCACTACTTCACCGCATCCAGAGCCCCCCAAAAGCATTATGTCTTACTACGCTCGTCCAAGCTTTGTGGAAAACCCTTCCCGCATTCCTCTCATGAACATCCAGCGCCCTCCTGTCTCTGTTCCCGCTCCTCCCGCATCCACATTAACAGCATATCGGGCTCCTCCGCTTCCTCCTCTACACTATCCTCACCTCATGCCGCCTCCTCCTAGGCTGCCTCCCCCATTAGGCATGCCTCCACCAAGTACAGTGCCTCCCGCTCTCCATTTAAACCCAGCTTTCTTCCCCCCTCCCGGTTCTATTCTTGGGCCCCCACCTGACCCCTACAAGATGGTTTCCAACCCCTACATGCACAGCCGGTGAGCAATATCACTTACTATGAAGCACAATTGCGATTATTACGTATCATTTACTAGTAGCCAATGTGTTGCTCTCCGAAGTGCTGATCAGCAGGCAGCAGAGTTGCTCTATGTTTTTAATCAAGATCCGCAAACCTTGATATTCAATAATAGTGGAAAAGTGGAAAATGGGTTAAACTTTGTTGGCTCTACAACTTTGGTATCATCATGTAGCAGTGTCATAAGGGGTGCTAATCAACACATAGATCATAGTTCTACATCATTGTTTGGATTTTTGCACCCGAGTACCACAAATAAGTGTTTTCCAAACCAGTTTAAAAAAAAACAAAAAACCAACAAATTATGAGTTTTGGCTGCTGCGGGGTGCATATTGCTCTGCAGTCATTGTGTAAAGATGTTTAGGCAATGAATGTGTAGCTGTCTCCATTCAGAAGTGCTAATAGAGGTCACTGGTGCTTTACTGTTAATATCGGTGCACGTTATACGACCTGTTTTCTCTGTCTTTGAAGGGATTTAAAGGGCCCAGGGTCACATGTCAGCGAAGCAGAATTTGAAGAGTTAATGAACAGGAATCGAGCAATTTCAAGGAGTGCACTGTCCAGTGCTGTCTGCGGCGCTACATCAGGTTCTGTAACACTACGCTCTTTCAGATTTTTTATGCCTTTCCCCCCCTCACCTATGACTTGGCTAATCCCTCAAGCCAAAAGAAATAAAATTCTAAACGTGCACTTTATGACTTTTTTTCTTTTTAATTTGTTTTTATGTAGGTGATTATGCAAACTCCATGAAAACTCTCGAGACCGCCATTGCTGTTATTAAAGAGTCTCGTGTGGCAAATGATGACCGCTGCCGGGTCCTGTTGACGTCACTTAAAGATTGTCTGTATGGAATCCAGGACAAGGCTAACTCCTCCAGGTACTGCTCATCAGTTACAGATAGAAGGCAAAAAGGAATGGGGATGGGGACAATGTGTTCCAGAAAACCTTGCAAAACTAGATCACTTTAAAAAAACAAAAACATTTTAATCTGTTTTTGTAGGAAGCGGCATCGATCCAGAGATCGGTCTCCTAGCCGATCGCGGGAAGGTAGTAGTCGGCGTCACAGAGACTCCCATGATGACCGTTCAGAAGACTACTACCATGAGCGTCACCGCGACAAAGACCGACATCGCTGAGACAGGTGATGGCCGCTGGTAAACTCGATGCTGGGGAAATTTAGAGTTGTGAGAAGCACCGAGTTAAGATCTGGGACAATAATGGCTAACCTTTGCTTCTCCAGTTGTGGACTAGGGGGTCCCCTGATATTTAACCTGGCAGCTGCGTTCAATAAAATCTAATTTGTGTAAGGTTAGCCATCACTGCTCAAGAACTTAAGGGGAAGACGGAGAAAGGGCAAAAGGAGATGTTTCACTTACCATTTCTTCTCTGCAGGTCAGCGGGATGCTGCAAAGATTTTTTTTTTGTCCTTTTTTATTTTTATTTTTTAACAAAGGACTCATGGTTTGTCGTTGTGACCTAGAGATGATACGCAGTTCCGAGCTACACGATTGACATCTTACTTCATTAGCCTCTGGCCCTCCGGGATTTTATTCCATTTCATGCAGGGACCAACCTGTCTCCTCTGTAAAGCACAGAGCTCCCTCACAACCTTCGAGCCGGTCATCTTGCCTCAATAATGGAGACACCCTCTCCACACTGCGAACCCAGGATGCAACTTTCCCACCCTATTTTGGAATTGTCGTTGGACGTCCTGGGATATTTGACAGCTGTCTTAGGCATCTGTAATTTTCCCCCTTGGATTTGTTCTTGTGAGTCCTCTTTTTTGTCTTTGTCCCTGCCATCGCCTCCTTATGTTCCAGAGATCTCTTTATGAAGAACACGTGATGAGGGTGATCGGTATTCATTTTTGTTTCTGTATGTGACTACCCTGTCTGAGGGATGTGTGTTTGCTGTATATTCTCCTTTGGTTTGCAAACTGTGGTGGGGATGTACTGGTCGGAAGCGGGTAGCTCAGGCTGAATGACTTGTGGAGAAACTGGTTAGCACGGAAAGGACGAGCAGTCTCTCCTTCTCAGGTTGATATTGCCACTTGTGCTACAGGGTTGGCAGAAAAATGCTAGAATTTGCAGTTGGGAGGGATTGGCTGGATAATGCATAAAGTTTATTTTTTTCCTTTATTCTTTAAGACCATATCAGGATTCTTATTTGTGAGTATACGGAGGGGCATTGTACAGTCGTTAAACACCTGCTTATTCCCTGCCCTCCATCCGGCGGGGAATCAACCCCCTCCCATAACCATCAGTCGCTCCTGTTAATTCTCCCGTCTGGACATTGTGAAATAAACTTGATAACGTTGTCAATCTTTTACATGAGTCGTCTGCTGTTTTTATAAAAAGAGGTTGTTGAAAGTGGGATGCTAAGCCTACTTGGCTGATGGAGTTTAGAGGAAGAATTTCCTCTACGCTACGAATCCCATCACATGCCCACAATTTAAGCTAATAGTGCCTTTGGCGAAGGGTCAGCCACATATCGGGACCAGTAAAACCCGTGTCTCTCATTAAGACCTTTAAAGCTGGCCACCAGTTCCTCCAGGGCCCGCACATTCTCCATCCTCACAACCCACTCCCGAAAGGAAGGTGGCAAGGGAATCAACGCTTTGGCCTCATTTAATAAATGCCTGACCACCGACTTTGTATACAGCCACAGATAAGGAGGTATATGGTGTAACAGACAATTATTGGGGTGAAAAGGGGGCAGAGAATCGGTAAAATGATGCACCGCCTTCCAAAACCAGACAATAAGGGGACAGTCCCACCAAATATAAAGAACAAATCCCCCCGGCAACCCACACCTCCAGCATACGTCAGGATGATCTGGAAACACGGCGTGATGTCGTATGATACCACTGCATGAGGAGTTTATAGGAGAGCGCCTGAGCTCTAGTACTGATGGAGCACCCATGAGTCAACCGAAAGATTTTCACCCACTCCGACCTAGATAGCGACACATCGAGTGCCTGTTCTCACTTACTCACAAATGTGGGCAGAGGGTCATCGTCCATGTGAGTAAGCACCTTATACAAAAGAGAAATGCCATGCGGAAGGTAGGTATCTCTCGTATAAGATTATGCTTTTGTGGAATGGACCCAATTTTATTCTGCAATTGTAAATACTGAAGGGTCTGCAAAGCATACGGGGGGCAGCTTTGTTAAAAAGGGCACACAAAGGTCTGCACATATAGGATTTTCCCCAGGCCCTGCCAGTAAGAAAGCTCCCCTGGTTAAGCCCGGAGGGAAGTCCGGATTGTATCGAAGGGTAGTCTGGGGGACAATGTTTGCGATGTGCGTTATGTAGAACTGCAAGGGTTATTCCTAGCCACGCATGGATCCAGTCAAGGGAGTACTTGCATCGGAATAGACGCGGCATCTGTCTCCTGGGCCACCCACAACTTGTGAGGCGGGGAGTAACTCCACTCCAGCGTTCTCAGTAGATGACAAGCAAAATAATAGGTGCGTACACACTGAGTCACGAGACAAACAGAGGTCCACAAACAAGAATATCCATATCGATCATGGGAGCCACCTAAGCTCAATGGAGAGGACACCTCGTGGTCCTCGGTGACCTGTGAGGCCAGCACCGCTGGGGCGCGGAAATACTCCAGAAGAGATGGCGCTGCCGACCCTCCCCGGACGTCGACTGGGTCGAGGATTGCCTCTTAGTGCGAGCCATAGCGACAAACAGGGCTCTCACCTACCTTAGCTACGCAGCATCGCAGGGGTTAATGGGAGTGGAAATCCATAGGTTCGCCGTCAGGAGTTAAAAGGCCATGCGAACGACTCTATTGGTCGCCTGGGAGGGCCTCCTCTGGCATCAACCAATGAAGGTACAGGTGCACTTCATTGGTTCATGACAGAGGAGGCCCCTGCAGGCGACCAATAGAGTTGCTTGTACGGGCATTTAAAATCCTGGTGCCAATGCTGTTGTGTAGTGCGTACCGCGTTAACCCCCGTATTAACCGTTTCTGCAAAAAACGAACACGAATAATGTACACGAATATTCGCCCAAACCGGAAGATTTTTTTTGCCCACCAAGACGAAGATGAAGATGACCACATAGAGTTGGCTGGCGCCAAGTACAATCACTTGCATGTCATAAGGCTCTCGACGTCCCAACCATTCAACACTCAGGATTAGCACAGTCAATCAGGTCCTTTGACAGTGTTCCTCGAGTCTACTTTTACATACTGTTTTTCTTGTTTATATGCTTATAATTATACATAGTGATAGTTATTGAAAATATGTTCGATGAGTCTAAAAACAAGAAAAATAGTATATTTAAAAATATTTAAAATATCTTTCTTTTCATCAACATATATTGTGAGTTTACATCTATGCCAACAAAAACCTAACTTGTGGGATTTTAAAAAAAAGAAATCTGGCAATAAAAGTATAAGCTCTCTTTCTCTATCTATCCGGTTTGGGAAAGGGCCTTTTGTATTCCAGCATGCCCCAGCTCACAAACAAAGAACTTGACTGGCCCGCTCCGAGCCCTGACCTCAACCCCACCGGACAGCTTCGGGATGAACTGGAACAGAGAAGGACTGGAAGGAAAGCTTTCCCAGAAGAGTGGAAACTGCAAACGGGGGACCAATTACATATTAATGTACGTATTTAGAACGTCATCAACGTCTCTGTTGGTGTAATGGTCAGGTGTCCCAATACTTTTGTCCATGTAGTGTATTTACTACTAGTTACTTGTTTTTTTCCCAAAAATTAACAGAGGGGGGCTTGCTGTGATGTCCCACAAGTCTAATTTGCCAGATAAAATTAACAAATGTTGTGCTTAAAGGCAACCCTAATTAATAAGGTTTACTGTTGCACATAAGCAACTTACATAAACTAAATTTGACAATGTGTTTCAGAGACCTGAACTATAATTATGAAAATGATTAGTGGCCCAAATTGCAAAATATGCACAAACATCCCATTGGTTTCCATGGCGATTCCTCCAACTGGTTTAAATGAAGACTTCCTTTGTTACCATAAGTCAAACTGCTGTGGTATAGAAGAGATATTGGAGAGCTGCACGCATAAGCATTGCTATAGTAGCGGCATTAAGATGTAAAGGGTATGAAGACCCACAAGTATAAATTATTCATTGTCACTATAAAAATGCGGGTGATTATGGCAAGTGGCAGACTATGGCATCTACACTAAAATGCTAATGTGGATTCAGTAAAGACTGGAACATAGTTGTATGTATATTTGTGTGTGTATGTGTATAAAAGTGTATAAAGTGTATAAAAGTGCCTGCCATTAACCCTCTTCTTCCAAGTTAGTCTTAGAGAAATCAGCACCTTGAATTCTGCATTTCGTCCACTAGGTGTCAGTGTTCTATTGGGTTAACCCATCAACCACCTCCCAGTGCTGCTTGTCTGCTAATCTGTCATTAGAAGCAAGTTATGGGTTCCTTAAATAAGTCTGAATTATCTACAATTAGTATAAAGCAATAAACTGTCTATATTGTGTATAATGACCTTGCAGTAAACAGTACCGAAATTCACAGAGTGGCTCTAAATCTACATATCAGCGTAACAGTAATATATATATATGAGGAATCTCTTATCTCTGATCTGCGCAGAAGCCATCTTTACTAAACGTCACAAGAGTTTCATAAAGTTATTCCACACATTCGGCATAAGCCAAAGAGTCCACATATCACATTGCTATAAGTGATATTTCCACTACAATGTGATGCTCTATACCACTATACAAATACTATAGGAATGCCCAAACCAAATCATACAAAACCGAACTTTTAATTCAATAGCAAAATAAAAAAATAGATCCTAGACGACAATCACTACCAGCTACTAGAAAGCAGAGCTAATGCGATGTAGTGGAGAGCTTCACCTAAGAATCAGGCACATTGGATACAATTATAATATATTACAATCATACGATACGGAATGGCCTGCCTATCGGCTTATTTATGCTTCACGTTAGATTGAAACCATAAAAGTACTTGTAGACACCACGGGCTATGGCGTTACTGATCATTACTGTGATCTCTGTAAATCAGAGAGTTCGGAGCTTGATTCATGTGTGTCGGGATGTACATGGATTCAGAGATTTCTAAAACAACAGGGAAAGTTATAGGGATCGTTTTCCAGAGCTTGCCCTTTGGTCGGATAATTTGGACATTAATATAAAAAAATGTGAATTTTCTATATCGTGTAATTCTCCGTGCCATTTAGTGAGCAACCGTGTCTGTAGTATTATTTTCTGCTAGGTAGCCATATTAGACTTTATGGAGATGTACTTAACATGGGTGCTGTGCGTCAGACCGGGCTTTAGGACCGATAATCCTTTAGGGTTTCATTAATATTCCATATATTTGCTTAAATAGCCTGATTGGTCAATCAAGGTCGAGAGAATTTATGAGTCCTGATGTGACCAGAGAATTAGGTGGCCCAACCACAAAGCAATGGCACCAACTGACCTTGAGATGACACTGAATGTTGTCATGTTGCAGTTGGGTCGCTGTTCAATTCAACCAAGCCACCTGAGACGGTGGTTATTGAATCAGTGGTTGAGTTTGTTGATGAATCTATAGGTTCTATAATGTTTAATAGAGGTCTCTGACAACTCACCAGCGGATTCCGTAGAGTTGGTGTCCTTTTTCAATTTGACTGCCCTTTTCAACTCGATTCAAATAGAACTTCTTTGAACAAATGAGTTTCTGTTCTCAACTTGTAACTGGGCTATCTTGAAGGCTTGATTAGAATCAATTTCATCTGAAGTCACACTGGCAGCAGAATTCACTTTAGTGAAAAGACAAATTACATAATTTCACCATCGCAAACTACACCTGGAATGTTGACAGAATTTTCTGATGATGACCCCATAAAGGGGGGGGGGCATACCCAATCCAGGATATTAATATGTATTGATTGCAATATAAGAGGTGAATCTATTTTATATGTGAATAAACGGCTAAAGTCAGGGGCGTACTAGCAATGCTGGGGGTGGCCCTTACGCTTTCGGGCCGGGGGCTACCTGATCAAGTAAGTGCGGCAGATATCTGGATATGACCATACTGCAGAGCGAGGTGGATCCGCCGGCCAGCAGCCAACCTGGCATTTGCCATTCAGGGCCTGGCCAAGAGGAACATTGAAACGATGAGTGCATTTACAGCCAGAGTGAGTAAGTTGGATGATCGTTGTGTTTTGTATGTAAATATGTGTATTTTAACACATTTCAAGTCACTGGAAGACTGAATGGTAAAAGGATATGTCTCTCCGTTATATCACTTGGCTTGAACATTATTGTATTTAAGTCTCTTTTAAAAGAAAGTTCATTGTATTATAAAAACACATGGCAAGGGGCCGACAGATCTGGTACGTGTCTTGACAAAACTAAATATGGGTCAGAACATATTATTTTTTGAGGTCGTGAATGGCTCAACAGAGTGAACAGGAGCACATCCGTAAATCAGTTATTATGCTTATGGCTTAAAAAAAACATAGTTCATATTTTCACTCCAGAGGAGGTAGAAACGGTGTTAATACTTAATACTGGGCTTTAAAACAGGTGTAATAAAGCATATTTGTGTGTTGCCATGGGATAGGGAAGAATAACGGTCATTACTATATTCATAGTATTTTTTACAGCTTGAGTATCCCAATTAGCTAAAAAAATCTAAAAAAATCCATGTATTTATTTAGAACTTGGTTTCTCTTTAACTTTTAAAATAGTTTTATATGAAAGGCATTATCTAACAATTATAACTTTATTATATATAATATAACTTTGAGTATTATATGTCTAAGTACAGAATTACAAAGCTATAGTTTGTGTGCTTTTATGCCTAACTAATGGGGCATAACTATCTATTGTAATTAGGGGGTGACATAGGACAATGCTCCTTTGTTAATATGACATATTTATGGATTTATTGTTTAACCCCTTCGTGACAAAGGCTGATTTTACTGTTTGTTCCCCTGGTGACAATGGCCTTTTTAACATTTCTGCGCTGCTCGCGTTTAGCTGTAATTTTCTTCTTTCCCGTTTACTGAACCCACACACATTACATATTGTTTTTTTCAGGACCAGAGATGGCCCCTTCGTGCCGATCGCGGCGTTGCTGAATGCCTCGAGGTCGAGGCATTCAGCAACGCTTTTTGGGTGCAGAAAGCGATAGTAGATCGCTTTCTGCACCCGTTTAAAGACGTGCCGGTCCTGGCACGTCAATTGTCGTAAAGCACATGCTTTTAGTGCCGTGCCAGGACCGGCAATTGTCATCAAGGGGTTAAAGCCTTTGTGAAATTTTAATTAAATTACATTTTCTCAGTTGCATTACCTGGTGATTAATTGTAATGCACCGTGTCACAAAGCTCACATCATCTCAAACTGGTTTCATGGACATGACAATGAGTTCACTGAACTCCAATGGCCCCCACAGGTACCAGATCTCAATCCAATAGAGCACCTTTGGGATGCGGTGCGGGAGATTCGCATCATGGATGTGCAGCCGACAAATCTGCAGCAACTGCGTGATGCCATCAGGTCCATATGGACCAAAATCTCTGCGGAATGTTTCCAGCACCTTGTAGAAAGTATGCCATGAAGAATGAAGGCAGTTCTGAAGGCAAAAGTGGGTTCAACTCGGTACTAGCAAGGTGTACCTAATAAAGTGGCCACTGAGTGTATATACCACCGCTCTGTACAGTAAAACCTCCTTATATTACATCTAAGCCTCTGACCCTTTAGTTTAGATTATGGCCTCTTGTTCTACACATAACTAGCCGAGCTATAAGTATTGTGATCCCTTAGTTTTTCCTGACATTTGTATCCTGCAAACCTCTTCATTAAGTCAATATCCTTCTGGAGATGGGGTCTCCAGAACCGTAGACGATATCCCATGTGAGGTCTGACCAGAGACCTTGATGGATTCGATGGTTTACGGCACTTATGTTAATGTTGTAGGTCACAGATTACCGTACGTGAAAAATGTGTGTCTAGCACGTGTCCAGGCGATTGGATCAGGGAACTGACGCAAGTCGTAACCCTTGCTTCTTGCAGTAAGAAACCCCATATGTTGTAATAGAAAAACGATTCTGTTTTGTCTTTAACCCCTTGAGGACCAGGGCAAATATACACCTCAAGGATCAAGAGAAACAACGAAAATTGAAAAACTTTTTTGTAACAGGTAAGAAAGCAACATCATCAGAGTAGAATACACATACTGTAGCTTTTCAGGTTTAAGGGGCCAAAACAGTCTCAGACACTACGCTATTTGAATTTGTTTTAATTAAAAACCCCGTTGGGTTGGTGGACAGTGAAGGGTTAGGGGGACAAAGCCAATTTCTTTGTTACATTTTTTTTTTATTCACTTTTTGAAAAATATTTTTCCATATATTTTCCTTTGATTTTTTTTCTTGCACTGGACATTATCACGGAGAAGTCAGACATGACCAGAGATCCCTGTGTACTACTAATGATGTCTGAAATATGTTCAGGCATATGTTCAGGCATTCAAACTCTTTCAGTGTAACCAGTGCTCCAATGTGTTTTACTGCATCAGAGCTTTCATGCTGTTAGTGTTAGACAATGAATTTTGTCTCACTTAAGTCCTCCCCTGACTGCCACTACTGGAACCAGTAGACTTCTTGCAGATAGTACAGGTCCCGCAGCCAGTCACATGTATGCTAGCATGTATGAGATGTATACTGATGTTTGCGCCCTGCTTTCAGCAGAGGTGGCTGTAGGAGTTGTATAATGAGATAAAGGCCTAATTTGTTAAAGCTAATAAGCACAGAATGTCTGCACCAATTTGCATGTAATAAAATTAACTGGAGTCCATACAGATGTGATGCATTAAACATAAAAATATGGCTGAAGTGCACTGAATATTGTTCTAGTACTATTATAATAGGTGACTGTTACTACTACTCTAGTAGGAAAAAATTAAGCCTTACATGGTCTACACCAGGGGTGTCCATCTCCCATCCTCCTCAGCCAGCCCCTTAGCTGAAAGAGCATTATGGGAGATGTAGTCCTGCAGCAGCTGGAGGGATGCAGGTTGGACGCCCCTGGTCTACACTGACATAGATGTGTGTGTTCTAGCAAACTAGGTTTACAGAGATATTGAAAACTACCCAATGTCTATTTAATCTGCCCAGTCCATGATTCCTGGTTTCTTTCTGTCGTCTTCTATTTTGTTAAATACAAAATGTGAGACCAGAAGTGAGATTACTAAAACAACTAGAGCCGGCCTGGGGATGACAAGGCAGCCCTGGCACTTTTAGGCCAGTGGCCATATGACGGCCGACAGTTGGATATGACAGGCCACATGTTATGATTTGATGTATACACAGTGTGTGGCTAGACGTATCTAACGGCAGTTGTTTGGGTGGTAATAGCCCACATTTGGGAAGTGTGCATTTTGACATATGGTCATCCTGCCCCCATGTGTTATTTGGGACATCTTTGATAATGGCCAATTTTTAGTTACCCTGTCAAATCACATATTTTTGAAAACTAGACACCCCAGGGTATTTTAAATGCTTGCATTTTAACTCTATGCATGCACACATTTTACCACCAGCCTTTGTCAAAGTTTGCAGTAGTATTTTTGTGTGTTTTTTTCCACATACATTCTACTTTGGGTATGAATTTACCGCTCCTGTCAAACAACACCCCAATATGTGTTCAGCAACATCTCCTGAGTACACTGATACCAACAATGCATAGGTTGAGTTGTTGGGTTATTTGGGAAGTAAAAGGCAACCTTTGCAAGGTGTGATTTTTTTTTGGAATTTCGACATCTGGTCAGTCTGTGCCCATGTCCTATTTTTGGGACATCTTAGAACCTGGCCAATTCCAGTATTTTAACTCATTTTTCAGCAGCTGGAGTGGTGTAAAGCCACCGCCACTGGGCTCTGGAGCAGTGGAAACATATTCACTGGAGAGATGAATCACGCTTCACAATCTGGGAGTCTGATTGATGAACCTGAGTTTGGCAGATGCCAGGAGAACACTACCTGCTATAATGCATAGTGCTTTTCAGAGTTTGGGCTCCTTAGTTGCTACAGCTCACAAAGACATTTAGACAAGTGTGTGCTCACAACTTTGTGGTACTAGTTAGTGGCACAAAGCAAGGACCATAATGGTTTGGTGAGTTTTGTGAGGAGTGGCTGCACAGAGCCCTGACCTTACACCCATTGAACATCTTTACGATGAATTGGAACTGCGAGCCGGGCCTTCTCATCCAACATCAGTGCCTGACTACACATACGTTCTAGATGGGCACCAATTCCCACAGACACACTCAAAAAAATCTTGCGGAAAGCCTTCCCAGAAGAGTGGCGCTTAAGAGGGCAACTCCATATTAACAAGTTCGTATGGGTGTGATGGACAAGTGTCCACATACTTTTGGTCATATAGCCTATGTGTGCTTTGGTTTTTTCCAATATATAGATTATTATTTTATTACTTCTAGTGGTGACAAAAATGTGTGTTCTAATACCTTATTGTTATGATATAAATATCTTTATTATATATTTATTATATTTATTTATTAAATATATTATGAAACAGATGTCTGGCTGCAGGAGTAGCAGCTGGTGACATAGCAGTGATGCAAGAACTGAAAGATCACCTACATGATGTAATTTGCAACTGCTGCGATATACAGGAAGAAGCGTACTTGAGGACTTACGAAATGAGCTGATGTTGAAATCTTTCTATTAACCCTTTAAAGCTAAAGCTATTTTATACAATGATTCGACAACACTAATGTCATTATGCAATAATCACCTATCCTTAGCTTTGAACTATTGCATTTGTGATGCTTCTACTGTAATAATTCCTTGTTCCTCACATCGTCCATGCGCATGCATGAATGTAAAAGAATGCCAAATGGAAAGGGACAGGGGCATCCCCTTACGAGAGGAAATGAAAGGGGAAGTAAGACTGGGGGGGGACTCAAGAAAGTCATTACGTAAAGCGGATGTAAGTTTGATCTACTAACACCAAGCAGTCACGTGTTTTTGCATCCTCTCATTAGAGTTCAACAAGCTGTGTAGAAGCCGACATTATTTTTAGATGTAGACAATATGTCCTTAAAATTCTGTGCGTCTATTGAGGTACACGGCACATCCTCTGTCTGCTGATGTAGCCAGTCCCTGTCCCAGCCAATGAAATGGGAGAAGCAATGGCAAACACCAATTTTCAAACCAGATCACTAGCAGGGATCCAGTCATGGATCTGGAGCGGAGGCAGGCATCTCAATGCGTGGCTGCGAGTTCCCAGTGTTAATAAAGAACGCTTGGTGTCAAATTTTAAATGTGAAGCAACTCCTTCCCATTTATTCCTATGGAGTCTATAACCCTACTCATCTATAATGTCCTATTCAATGCTTGTTATGTGGGGCGTATACCATACCTGGGAACTTCCGGCCTCCGGCTCCACAGAGCCTACCCTTGGGGGACGCAGCCAGGACTGCCCACTGATGTCAAAGGGCGGTCCTGCTGATGTCGGGTGGTCCTGCTAATGTTGGGGGCGTTGCTGCTGACATTGTGGGAAACACCCCCATTTAAAAGGGAAATGGGCAGGGAGTGGGGCGTGTCAAGACCCCGCAACCTGGAGGATTCGGTTGTTGACCCGGAGAACTGGTGCCTCTCCTGGAGTTTTGACCCGGAGAGTTCCCAGGAATTTATTAATATCGTATTTGAAGAAACTCAGCAATCCGATATGGCAGAAATAACACTTTATATAAACAATCTCCTAATAATTGCAGATATCCCAATCAAATCTTTTGAGGCATTACGCCTGCGATGGGAAAGTTGCCTATTTCACTGTAATTATTATATTATTAATAAAATAGTAATAATAATCAAATAATAACGCACCTCTCCATGGTATGTTTGAAATGCCTCTCAAAATTTCAAATGGCCAGTTTTAGGGGGTGTGGCCAGAGGGCGGAGCTTAACCCAGCCTTTCATGTGACTTTATGCCCTCTGGTTATTTATGTGACTGACTGAGGCATTCAGGGGATGGGGAATGTATTTTATTCACACGGTTTCATTAATAAACTCATTTCTGCGGTTTCTACACATATTATTGTGATTTTTAGGGCCGTAGAACACCGGGATATCCTCATACCCAGCAAACACTCTGACACAATAGAAAAGAGGGACAGATGGCTATGGAGGCAAAACAGGGACTGTCCCTCCAAAATAAAGACAATTGGGAAGTATGTAAAAGCATCTCTGGTAACCGTCGACGTTTCCCAGAATCCTCCAGGCGCCTATCCTGTCAGGCTTTCCCCTCCGTCTCCATTCATGTTAACCCTTAACTGCCTCACCATGATACACCCAGTCCCCTGTGCATTTTGAGGGAAGCGGACGGGTTTAAGCGTCAGCGCCTTTAGCCATCCTTACCCGTTTCCCGGACATTCCCCACTCCCTCATTCTTCAGACTCCCACCCGGCCCCCGGTGACGGGTGTGTCAAATGCCTCTCACCCCCCACCGTCGCTAACTTCGAGGGGTCCACCAATCACCTTGGCGATTGACTTGCCTGTTCCGTGACGTTGTCGAGCGTCAGCCAATCAGCGCGCTGTGTCGGCCAGGGGCTGCCGGCTGAGGGAGGGGACGCGGTGTGCGCGGCCTGAGGAGTGGTGTCAGTCAGACGCGGGGTGGCGAGCAGATCGAGCGGAGCAGCACGGGGCTGAGGTAACAGAAGTAAGGAGACTTGGGGGCGATGCTATAAGTAAAATGGCGGGGAAGTGGAGATGACAGGAGCCGCGGGCGCATACAGCGTGCTGTGCGGGGATAGGGATGCCCGCCCCTCGGGACATAAAATGTCATCTTCTCCGGTTCTGCCATCACTCCCACGCTGCGTCCCTCAGAAATGCCCATCATACCCCGAGTAATGAAATGCTCCGCACCCCGTGGCATTGAGAGGGTTAACCCGGTACCACTTACCCTTTCTGGGGCACTTTTCACCTTGTGCATTCTGGCTGTGAAGGGGCAGACACCTTCTTGTTGCCCCCACCTTGCATTCACACCATAGCCTCCTCTCCATATTCAGTAACTTATTGCCCCCGTCTATACCCCACCCGGCTACCCTTCTCTAAAGAAGTAATGCCCTTCGCGGGGGCTGCAGGAGTCGTTTAGCTTCTGGGATCCGGGGCTCAGGTTTGGTGGTTTTGTATTTAAATGTAATGTAACTCCTGTACATCATAGTATGAATTAGAAGGGCGGGGGTATTAGCTGCAGGGGGTAATTATAGAAAGTGGAGTAAAAGTCTACCTGTCGTCAGGGCCGTGTCCCTCCGCACCTTTATCTCCCCTTTTCGCCCTTGAATACACTCTGCTGGCTGTTGGTATTATTTACATTTACCCTTTTTGCCCCAATTGCCCCGGCTACCCCCTCTTGGTTGCTCTCTTACCCCTTCCTAGCGCCGTTCTGCGTCTTCTCCGCAGAATCAAACACTTTGATTACCGAACCCGTCGTTCGGATACAAATGCTTCTTTTATCAGATTTTAATTCTTCCGGATTTTTGCCGGGGATCACCGAATTGTCATGTGATGATAAGGCAGGCCGTGATGGGTGGTTGCCGTAGAAACCTGTGCTTTTAGTTGATCTTATCTGCTGAGTGTTATTTGCTCGCCAAGTAGAGAGTGCGGTTAAGTAGAACAGCAGCTTTAATGCTCCATGCAGCGGGTAATGCCTTACACACCCCTTCAGCGCTGGCAGCTATTAACCCCTACACAGCAGGGCATTCATTGGCTGCTCTCTACCCCATTCCCTGTAGATGGTAAGCTCTTTAGCTAATCAGCTTGTCTTAGTCTCAGACCCTTTCAATGTATGGAGAATAGCAAGTGCTGAGTAAACCGTTGGCGCTGCATGAATATATATATATATATATATATTATAATATATGACAGGTTGTTTGTCCTCGGGGCGTGTATGATCAGAGGTCTTTGGCGTGTTCTACAGACAGGCCAAAGCTACGCGGAGCCAGAATGTCACGCCTATCACCCTATTCTCTTATCATCCTCTGACGGCTTCCTGTAAGAGTTCTCTTTGCTTGACGCACTCCACATAGTCCCGTTCTGTAAAGGTTTGACCCCCGTAACGCCCCCCGTGTGTCTCGGGGTCACCCGACAGTTTACTGTTTGTGGCAAAAATGATCAATGAAGACGGTGCTGGCTCTTTCAGACTGGTCTTAACCCTTGTCGTACCAGGTGCATCGTTGGTCCTTTTAAGGGTTAAAGAAGGATGAAGCAGACCTTTAATACCGTCGGAACATTTTTCCCGCCAGTCACACATGTTCTATAGATATATATATTGTGTGTGTATATATATATATATTGTGGTGAATGGGCTATGATGTCATCGCATTGCACTTCCTGCTGAACCTTCCATGTCATCAGCACTCGAAGACCATCTGTCAGTAATTTTGCAAAAATGAACCCCAAGAGTTTGTTTAGACAGACTTTGTCCGCAGGACCCCCGTTGCGTTCCCCTCTCCCCTGCTGGAGGAGCGTTCGGCCGAACACGTCTTCATGCACGTCTTATGCTTTTATTCAGTTAAAGGGGGACTGCTGCGATAGACCCCGGTGCTCCAAACACCCCGTCGGACTACAGAGCAGCTGCAGAGCTCGACCTCATTCCGAAGAACACACGTTAAGAGTACCGAGTAGTTTAATACGCGTTCCTCCTCGCTGGGGCTGCTGTCACCGGGCTGTCCTATTAACACACATAATGTTGGTGAGCTGCAGGGTAGGAAGCGCGAGGGGGGGCTGGAATCCAGTGACTGGGGACTCTACTTTGTGGACCGGCTCAACCTGTCTTGCAGGACAGGATACCGGCCGTTGGCCCTTAACGACACTCGACGCGCTGCTGCTGCTGTGTCACGCGATAGTTAAATGTTTCGAGGAAAAAATGCAGGATATGGTAATATTTGAAATGGTTAGAGAATAACGTCTTGAATTTTATTCCTGGTGGTGATGTTTCTGATGCTGCATTTTAGGCACAATGTTTTCCGTTGAGCAATAGGTAGAACACCTTTAATCTTCTCTGTGTTGAGCCAGACCATAAAGGCTTCCTGCTTTGGTTTGGGATAATAACGCGGCTGTTTCATCGCTCGCCTGCCGTTAATTCCCACGGATGTCGGCACGTTTTCTGTGCGATGTGTAAAGGCCGGACCTCCGACAGGGACCCCCGCGGGGGCATAACGGCTCCTCGGCATGCAGCCCCACTGAGGAACAATAATGTAGCAAACGTACAATTTTCGGGTTCACGATGGGACGCGTTCACTAAACGGAGAGTTGTGGTTTTCAGCTCTTTGTCTTCACAATTCATTATGAAGGGCCGGCCCCGGTGAGCACCTGCTGCAGGAAGAGCTCGGCTGGCCCTGTATAATGTATAGTTTAATCTGAGATTTTCACCTGTTAGAGGTGTGCAGTCCCAGACCCCATTTGGCCAAAGTCAACTTCTGGCAGCTCTGTGAATAGTGCGGGTTGGGGGTCCGTCCAGACCCCTGCTGTTTCAAGCAGCCAATCATTGGGAAGAAATTGTGAGACCAAATAATTTTTTTATGCCCCGTCCTCTTATTGTCTCGTCTGAAGTTTGTTAAACCTTTAAGACGCAGGAATCCTGCGCAGCGAGTGCTCCGGGCGGCACTTCTCCGGGGCGGAATTACAGGTATGAGCCGCTCCCTGCACTGCCTGTTCCCCTGCTGCTTTACGAGCTCTTAATAAACGGATGAGTTTGGTTTATTATTAAACCTCCTGGAGATCTCTGCTTCGGTTTCCTGCCAAGAAAAGGTAGGGCAGCTTTACCTGCGAGTGGAAATCCGTGCCGATTATCAACCCCGAGGGGCAGAACGCAGAAAGAAGTGAGCGGTAAACAGGTGTAGTAGAAGCTGGGAAGTGCGTCGCATGAAGCCAGGGGTATACACGGCACTCGTGAGTATCGAGAGTTTCCAGCGAACTAACCTGTAATATACTTTCTACCAATCGGATATCAAACCTAAGCCTATTGAAAAGGGGAATTAATGCCGACCCCGCCGTATTTACAGTGGCAGCTCCTCTGTCCCTCTTTGTTCCGATATCTTTGGGGTGTCTTTGTTCCGATATCGGGTATGCCGGTTCTGTGTATGTCTCATGCGCGGCCGCTTGCGCTTTTATAATCACCGGGGGTTCCGATCCTAACACGTTCTTCCAAAAGCAGCGGGGCTCGGGACTGAACTCCGCCGTGTCCCGCGCATGCCCGCGGCGTGTTCCCCTGCTGATCCGGCTCGGGAAGGACGTTGCTGGGACGCGTGCGAGTTTGTGTGCAGATATTCCGAGGTTATAACGCTAGGTAAATAATGTAATATAGAAGAGCCGCGTTACGCCGGAAGGGATTATAACGTCAGTCATTTGTTTTGCGCTCGGATCCCGGGGCAGGTTTGCTTTCCAGGAAAAATCTTGTGTTGCCGTTTCTAAAGCCTGCTTACCAGCGTTATTCTTTCCTGTTGCTTAGCGAGTAGTAACGGACCGGGCGGTCGGAGCGCGCACGCGCGTCTTTGTAACTGATACAGCGCCGTTTGTGAATGAATGGGCCAAGTGACTATAAATGTTTGTGTGATGAATGATCCCCGGGGTTTCTGTGGCAACAGCACTTCAGGGCCTGAAAAGAGCGAGACCCGTGGGCCGGTTAATGCTCCAGCCTTTCCGAGTAATGTGTGAGATACACAGAGCGTCCATCAGAACCTTGTTTTTCCTCCCCACAGCTATTTGCCTTGTTCTGGCACCACCAGCCAATTCCAGAGCCTGAGATTTCCAATGGGTGTAACGAGATCACAGCGCGCATGGGCAGAGAGCGCTTACGTTTAGCAGCCAAAACTGGTGTAAGTTAGAGCACCCGCCGCCCCGCTGAGGCCTTTTGGGGCGATAAACTATCCCTTTAATCATTTAAAGTTGTATATTTTACTGATAACGCATAATGATACATTTCGTTCGGTAATTATTGCTTCATCCTGGCTACTAAAGCAACACAGAACCAGGCATACTGTGGCCGTCCGACCCCTGTATCCACTACCCATACATTGTATGTCCCTGAGATCAAGTTGTACGTTAATCACGTTGGCGTTCGTTCCGCTATGTATTAATAATGATCTTTAATACCCCCTGAAACCGGATCCATCACCTCCCAAGTACCTTAAGTGTAATAATAAGTAATGTATACATATGTATTCAGGGTCTGGTTGATTATTCCTCCCCATTTTATTACTGACTGGTTCAGGCAGCTTTGTACTGGTGGCATCAGGCGAAGCGACAGAACTTCAGGGCAGGAGCGGGATTAGATTAGGACGACGTTAACATTGAAGCTGTACATTTCCGATAGAACGAGAAGAATCCGAGTCCGCAGGCGGCTTTAACTCATCGGTTAAGACTGAAAGTTAGGGCATCGTTGACTAAACGTTACGTCGGGAGGCGTTTCTGAGCATAACGGTGAAACGAGGTGAGATAACGATGTGAATCCCCAGCGAGCCGCAGGAGATCGCCGTCTCTGAACGTGAATGGCGGCTTTTAAGTGTTGTGTGCTCGGTGCTGTACGGCCCCCGGCCCTCTGCCCCAAGCCAGCAGATGATATGCAAACGCTGTGCCCCGTAAGCTGTTCTTTGTAAAGACTCCTCCCTGATTATTTATCTTCTGCGGTTTGGTTATTTGCTTTGAGAAAACAAATCTAGACTCCCTTGCGTTTCATCTCCGTTATTCATTCTCCATCCTTCGGGGCAGATGTAGCTGTGGGGGGGGGATTACTTCAGGTGATTTGTTCTCCATATATATATATATATTATAGATGATTGCTCGTTACACTCGTAGGACATCACTGCTCGTAGGACCGTTGTGAGGATGTAAGCAGGCGGCATCTCTGATCCCAATCAGTTGCCTCTCAGGGACTTATTAACTTAACTCGCCGCTGCTGACGTTCCCTGGAACCTGATGCTCTGTGCTCGGCTCCACCTGAGACTGTTGATATGATCGGCGCTGGACAAATCCCATGGCCTCCTAACTTTCACAGAACAGAAGATCCTCCTCTCCCGTGGAGATAAAGGTCTACTTGATGTCACAGCAGAAGATGCCAAAGGAAAGCGACTCCGTCTCATTAAAGCGTCCGCTGACTTTTACAAGGAGTGTTTTCTCCCCGTACGCTTCCATCTAAAATCACGCCTGGCGGCCCCCGGAAAGCACTTGGTGTTTGTGCTTCGATGTTATTGTGTCTGCGGTTTGGCTGCCGCGTCGCTCTGCCCTGTCGCCGTTCCTCGTGTTTTGGATAGCGATTGTTTGCGCTCGATAAGTGAAATAATGTCCCTGTAACTGCGCTCGGCTCTCATTCACTCGCTTTTTCCGCTCCCCGTGTGTTTTGGGATTGGGCTTGGTGTCCTTAGATGAATGGAACGCTTTTCATTGTCTCCAAAGCCATCTGAGGACGGATGGTTGGAAACCAGCTGCTCGGGGACAGGACACGGCTGAACTGGGTATACTGGTGCGCTGGGCTGTTTGATCCTATATGGGTGGTAATTGGGAGTAAAAGCTTTAGCTAGCATTACAAGGCTTACCCCGTTGTACAGCGCTGTGGAATATGATGGCGCTATATGAAACCATAACTCATAATAATGTACTTGTAGTGAGCTGTTATATTCTCACCCGGCTCTTACCTTTGGTTACTACATTTATATTAGTAGCTCTTGAATGGGGCGACTGCTTTGAATGAATATGTGCATGAATAACACGTAAAGTTGTTCTGCAACGTCAGTTTTCTTTGCTCTTACCTGCAAAAAAATGGTTAAGGTAGCTGCTTTATTTCCCTTACTGTATTACTCTTTACCGCTTCTGCCATAAAGCTGTTCCAGGTATCTACTAAGTTTCTAGGAAGTAACGCTTTCGCACATTACGCTGTCAAGCATTCAAATGTTTAAGACATGACAAGCGGTGTATGAATGAATCAGGACGGGATGAATGAGTCCCCCCCCCCCCACGCGTGCTCCGTAATGCTGATTTTAATAATATTTTACTAATAGAAAAAAACAAATTCAAGAATCCATTAACCCATAAAAATAAATCTGCCTCCGGCAGGAGGTGGGAGAGGAGTTTAGATGACATAACGCTTCGTCAAACTGTACATGAACTCTCTGAATTAACATAAAGCCTCCTAGCATCTGAAATCTGCTCTCCACGGGATTAACCCTGTGTTATCCCCGCTATCCTCTCCCAGATGGGGGGGTCTGTAACTTCGCTGGCAGCTTTCTGTTGGCTTTGATTAGTGGGATTTATTCATTGTGAATCTGGACGAACCGTGATGTTCATTATTTTATTTCTTGTTAAATAAAAGCAGGGAAGCCACGGACGGCCTCGGTCGCCTTTCTCGTGCGTGAATGAAGGACAGTTTAATGTCGCTGGTCCCCTTGTGAGTAACTTGCTGTGAGCTTCAATATGCTTTCTCCCAAAATAAAAATCCAGCACTTACCTGACCTCGAAGCTGCAGCCCTGCCGCCTCCTCCGTGTTTAACATTTGGGCACGAGGTCTCGGCAGTCCCTCAGGTGCGGGGAAATGTGTTTACTCACACAAATCGGCGGCCGTATGAAACGTGTGCCGTTTGCTTCCATTCCGGACGCGCCACGCGTGGTCCCTTACTGTTCCAGATTCTGTTACGTTATCGCGTGGCGAGTCGGGTAATAATTCTCATGGCGGTTACTGCCCGGCGACATCCTCGGCTCTGATAACAGCAGATGTCATGCTGGACGCGGCCGCCTGAGTGCAGACCCAAAAGGAAGAGCCTGTGATCGCTGCCCTCTGTGAGGCTTTAATGCCTATATATTATATTATATCATGTAGGTAGATCTGCTCTAAAATAATAATAAAATAACACATTTACACCCCTCCCTCGCGTTCTGTAAATGTGTCAGTAATCTGTACACTGAAACCCTCAGATTTACAGATTTCTACCAAAAAAGGCAAATTCCGTGTTAAAACCAAAATGCCTTTTTTTGAGGCTATGGATTATCTCGGGAATATGTGGTTTGCTTCACTCAGTATTTCAGAGCTTTGTACCGTAGCGATGTCCGTGATACGCTCAGAACGTGGTAGATTTAACGTAGGATCGATCATTTCTACAACTTTTACAGCCAAGTTCATTTAACTTTTTCCAGTCTATAAAATGTGCCGCCTCGCACCGCAGTCTCTTTATTAATGGATAAAAATACACCTTCCTATCCATAAGAAGATATCGAGAGCGTTAAGAAAGGGGCTTATCATCATCACCATTTACACTTCAAGCGGCCAATCCGGTGGAACCGCCGGACCACGGAGGGGGCAGGAAGCTGCAGCTCCTCTGCTGCCGTTCCATCAGACTGATGGAGCCTCGCTAGCCAGGACAGGGCTTTTCCAGTAAGATTCCTGTGTATTCCCCATCTATATATTCTTATCGGTTGAAGTGTTTTATTGCCTGTCACTTTTATCTGTTTTATGGCCCTGAAAGCAGCGATTTGCAGATTCCGCTCCTCATAATCAATAGGTTGCGTTTACTCTGATAAGCGCTGCCTGTTATCTGCTGTTTAACCGGTTCAGGTAGCTCTGCCTTTCTATCGATCTGCTGAACCGCGGAGTAAACACCGTATAATAGAGCGACGATAACGATGTCCGTCTGTCATATACATTATATAAACTATAGCTTAAAGAAGTAGTGCAGGAAGGAAAGGATCGCTTTTGTCGGAGGCGCGCACGTTCTCTGAAGAGTGCTTTATCCGGAGATGTCTCGTTTAACATAAAGAAACCCCAAAAACATGACAGGAAAATGTCGTCGTCGTCGTCGTCGTCATCATCATCATCTTTGGTTTTGTAGCCGTTATTACATGTCCGCCTCGCCTCGTATTATATCGTTGTGCGTGCGCGAGTCTCCTGGCATCACGTAGGATGTTATGAAGAAACATCGGCCAGAAAATGATATATTACAGACAATAGTTTTTTAAGGAATTTCCTGATTTTGCTGGATGAAGTCCGTCGTCCGCCTGGCCGCAGAGCGCTTGTTGCTGGAGACAGTCTTGTTTTTGTCGGTGAATTTGCTACTTGTGTGTTAGCACCGTGGGTTGGGACACAGAGATATATATATATATTATATATATTATATATACATTCTCTTACGCTTCTCTGTTTGCTCCGCTTGTGGGCTTTACGTCACGCAATTTAACCGCTGACCACAAGAATTCTGATGAGCTGCCTGGCCGTTCTTGCGTAAGTCCCGCCATTCTGTATTCTTTGTTTCCGTGCGCGGGTCGCTTGTTGTTTTCACGCGTTTATATCACCATGGTTATACCTTTTTAGATCTGCATTTTATTTCTGTTTCTAAAAATCTTTCTCCTCCTGTTCCTCTCTCTGTAGAAAGTCGCTGCACTTCCTTTTAAAAAGCCAGGGAGAGAGAGCTGCGTGGTTCGGCGTTTTATCTGCCAGTGTGTTGGTTCCAGGTGGCCATTTTCTCACATCTGAATGTGTGATGTCATCAGTGCGCGGTTACAAGGACGGGACGCAAAAGTATTACAAAATCCAATATAAAGCAGAGTGCTACAACCCATCCGCATCCAGCCGCTTCCCTCCTTAATGCAGCTTTTTCTTGTGTTTCCTTTCAAACTCCGCTGCTGCCTAGCACTTCCTCCAGGGCTTCTATTACGTTCCAGTGCTCAGTCATAGAATCCCCGGCGGAAGTGCTAGGCAGCAGTGGAGACGTTCATTGGCTGTCCCTACTAGACACCAGGGATGGGGGGGCCTGGTAGAGTGGCATATAGGGCGTATAAAGCATATATTTTACATTTAATTAATATTTACTGATAAAACCTTTTTCCTGTAGGGTAGTCTCATATTCAGGCTTTTTCTTTTTTTTCCCCAATTAATATTCAAGTTTTGGGAGGTCATCTTATAATCCAGCAAATACGGTGTGTGTATATATAATATATGTATTATAATCTTTTTAAGCCTTCTATCGTACTTCTAAGCAGAAATCAGGGAAATTGTTTAAGCTACGTGTATAGGATGAATTATTTAACTGTTCCAATCTTTTGTGTCCAGATCCAGGTTCATCATGATATCCATCCCAGAGTACTACGCAGGAAAGAATGTCCTCATCACGGGCGCCACGGGCTTCATGGGGAAGGTGCTACTGGAGAAGCTCCTGAGGTCCTGCCCGGGCGTGAAGGCCGTTTATGTGCTCGTCAGGCCAAAAGCCGGCCAGGAGCCCCGGGACAGAGTTGCAGAAATGTTGAGTTGCAAGGTAGGAATGAACACAAATCCCACTGTTCTGCGTGTCTTTGCACTTTGTCTTTTTTTCTCATGCTCTGCATATCTGTATTTTTGTCTGAATTTTCATGTCATTTTTTCATGTGTCTCTGGACAAAGCCCCTTTTCTATTAATCTCTTTCTCCTTGTTATCTCTCCCCGAATGAAAAACTTTCAGAATTCCAAATGTGACTTACTTAGGGGGATGTTGTGACGTCATCATTAATTGCCTTTATAGTCATGAAGTGACTTGCCAAAATGATGAAATAGTTTATGGTGCTATGTACTGTATACTCCAAATTTGGGATTCATTCAACACATCTTGGATCTTGACTTTTGGTTTTGCACGTTTTCTTCTTTTTAAGACCAGAGAACCACCAGAAGCGTAGAATCATTTAAAAATCTGTGGCTCTACAGGGAAGAATGTAGATGGTGAAGAGAATAAATACAGCTACTCGATCCTCGCCGTGATTTTAGTTTTGCTAATCCTAGCTGTTTTTGGTACAATTATTTTGTACCTAACAAAAGATGTATGTATATAGATATAGAAATATATAGTATATTACACACACATAAGTTTTGGGAGTTAAACTCTGCGGCCGTTGAATATTTGGCTGCTGAAATAGGGGAGTCCTGCCCCGTCTGACACGACCTATTGCTTAATACATCTATTTCACATTGTCTGACAGTCGGACAATACAGGCTGCTGTTTATTATACATCAACTGTTCTAATAATGTCTTTGATGAATACACCCGTGTGCTGCGACCCGTATCAGCAGCCGCAGGTCACGCCATGGAAAGATTTCCGAGATAAATATAACCTTCGGGCCGTCCGTCAGATATACACTGGCACCGAATCTGGATTCTTTAAAGGGCAGTCTATTCATTCGCCAGACCAGAAATGCCGTGCGCTCAGTGCTTTCATAAGCATGAATTTTAATTTCAATTATGAATTGAAACGTATTTTTTTTAGAACTCAGGGACGCGCAGGTTGACCCTTAAAGGGACACTTCAGCCATTACATGCACTTTAATGCATATGAGAGCTGAGAGGTCCCCTTAAGCCTTCCTGTGGCCCCCCTCGCGGATGTACGGGGAGATTCTGCAGAATCCCCCCCATGTGCTTTGTGCCTTTTCCCATCGCCTATAATTGTGGTAGCAACTAATGAAAGTTGCATTGTAAATTAGTTTGTAGTGTAGAAAACCCTTGAAATTAAGATTTTTAACTAACCCTAAGTTTTATAAACTTTATATGGACTAATATACATTATAATAAAATACAAAGCAAAGCAAGAATTCAGCGCATACCCAGCAAATACCGTTCCAAAAGCACCTATCTAAGGCATAAATGTTGTGGATTCCGTCACTATACGGCCATATATTCCTTCGCCTGACAATGCATCAAAATACCCCAAGGAGCTGAACTGGTGGGATTGCTTTTCATTTTAACCCAAAAGAAAGACTCTTAAGCTATTAAAAGCCTCAGGGCTCCATTAATGTGGCTCCTGGATGGCCCGAGGGGCCGCTCAACCCTAAGGTTTGGTCAGAACTAAAAGGCATTCACATTCAGAATACGGGGTCACTGCTAGAATAATAATGCCCAGTAATATTGGGGATTATAATAAAATAATGCACAAGAAAAGACCATCGAAACCTTGACAGCGGTGAATAGAGAACGGATAAATTAAATGTCAGACGGGTCTAGAGCGCTTCTCGTGCGGCGCGCAACCTTTTGATGTAACCAAAGAAGATTCAGCTGAGCCCTAAAAATGTTCCCCTGATAGACGGGACGGATCGCTTCATATTAACAGCCGTCACGCAAACAGGCGTGTAGCAATCACATGAGATCCGCAGACTGATGGGAAGAGGAAGCCGGGAATGCTGTTTAGTTTGTGTTTCTTTTCGTGCCGTGAAGCGTGTTTTTCGGTAACGATCTCATACATTTATTTTTGTTTATCCCGATGGGTACCGAGCCCAACCTCTATCCCCCAGGATCTGCCGGCTCCGCCAGCGGGGGGCTTATCTCCTCCGGCCCGCTCTGCTGTTTATTTGCAGTCGTAGCGCCCGAGTAATATTTGACTCGTGACGAGTGAAAGCATTCGAGTAGCGATGCGTATTTGGCTTTTCCGACACCCC
The DNA here is from genome assembly GCA_009364415.1 of Spea multiplicata. Lineage (NCBI taxonomy): Eukaryota > Metazoa > Chordata > Amphibia > Anura > Pelobatidae > Spea > Spea multiplicata. The sequence goes on along the minus strand of VKOC01016639.1, from coordinate 101,226 downwards.
CCCGGAGCTATTGCCTAATTCATAAGAACGTTAATAAGTTTCAAAGTACTATTTGATTTCCTCCTTACACTTTAATATTGACACAATGGCTGTGGCTGCCAGCGTTCTCTTTGGGAAGATAATGTTTTATTTACCGGCTTAGCGATGAGTCGAGTGATTTCCTCGGCAAGGATCCAGTGCCGTCGGCTCCCTCGGCACTCGCTGCGTGCCGAGGTTGTATTCATGTTTGGGAAATATCCAGAGGCGTGCGGGTACTTGGAAGGAGCCGGCGTGCCGCAGGCCATGAGCGCTTATTAACAATCAGCATGTGGATCGCCCTGTATCAATTTAAGTTTAGTAATGTTTATTACCTGTAATTAAATGAATCCCTCGCCGGCGGTTTCAGTTGCCGGTGTTGACAGATGCCTAAAGTGGATATGTCACTTTCTTTAATGGCCGCCTTTTACAGTTCATCATGCTAAATAAATAGTGTTTACGTATAATAATATATTTAACCTCTTGTTCTTGGGATCGGTACAATTATTCCTCCCCATAGGCATCTTTGCCCTGTTAAATTGGTTGGTTCTTGATCTGGGGCGAAGGGGAGATCCTAATGCCTGTCAGCTCTGACCATGGCTGAACTGGAGATGTCTTAGAAGCCTTGGCGCTTTAAGGCCATGAAATGCCACCTAAGAGCGGCTGCTGGCTGGACAGACGGGGCCAAAATGTTGTGCTTATAAATGTGCAGCAGTATGTATCCGGCCGGCGGTATAAGACCCTATCGGCCGCGGGCATTTGCCCGACGTGGCAGATGGCCGGTCCGGGTGCGGCGCTGATGCTCTTATTTACAGAGTTTGTCTCGCTGCTGGTTTCTTGCTCACGTCTCTGTTTTGCGTCTGCAGCTGTTTGACAGGTTGAGAGATGAGCAGCCCAAGTGTGCGGAGAAGGTCATCGCCATCAGCAGCGAGCTCACGCAGCCCGAAGTGGATCTGAGCAAACAAGACCAAGACCTGCTAATAGAGACCATCGAGATCGTGTTCCACTGCGCCGCCACCGTCAGGTTCAACGAATCGCTTCGGTAAGCTGGCATTTCTTCATATCTGACGGGATGACGCTGTTGTGGGGAGCGACCGGATGATATATTTGTTAGATATTTTTAAACTATATTTTTTTGTTTGTAATCTTTGCTTATTCAGCATTGAACGTGAAGCGAGCCGATTTCCCCTGATACTGCAAACTGTCCTGAAAACCTATAATGAGAACCGATGGTCATGGTCGCGCGCCCCATCCCCCAGGAGATCATTTTAAATGCCTTGGCAGAATAAGGCTACTTTACACCATAAAAGTAACCTAAAAAACAGGAACTAAGCAAATACCGTTAACGCTCTGATTTAAAAAAGAAAATGTAACTTTGCTTGCTTTTCCTAGTCAGCCGACAGATGACGCGCTCCCTTTTAGTATGTTGGATAAATATACGGAAAGGTTTATATACGGCCCTTGCATTTATAGGTGCTGTTTGTTTGACCTATTGCTCGTTTGGCTAATGAGACACGTATATGGCTCTGAGATCCATATTTCTTGGATACGTTGGACGCTGCTTCAAAATTATAATTTGCTCCTCTTTTTTTTTTTTCCCTGTTCTTCTGCTTTTTATCCTCTGAATTCCTGCGTATCCCGCAGAGACGCCATGCAGTTAAATGTCATCGCGACGAGGGAGCTCCTCTATCTCGCCCGGCGGATGAAGAAACTCGAGGTCTTCATTCACGTGTCGACGGCGTACGCCAACTGCAACCGGAAGCACATTGAGGAAGTCGTGTACGCGCCTCCCGTCGACCCCCGCAAGCTCATTGAGTCTTTAGAGTAAGTCCTTTGTGGTCATTGTGTCTTCCGTGTGTTCTGGGTGTGTTGGGATTGTAACCGACTTCTGTAATTAACACTGACACTTTTTATTTTATTGCCTCGTCTATTCCTTTATTAGTTGTTCCTTCTCCTCCCATCCATTTATTCAATCTTTTTTGATTGTTATACGATGATCCCAGTAATACTTTTAAACGGCTAGAGAGAGCATGCATAAGTCAAGAGAACTTGGTAAAAAGTAAAATAAAATGGTTGGCATGGTAACCCCAGCTGTTGGTGCGCTAGCAATCCGAAACCGTGAGATAGTTTTGTACTATGCTATATTTTTTGTAAACTTACATGTCTTGGGGAGATAATTCTTAGAATTCTGAGCCTTTTAATAAATACATGTGAAATGGGACCCCTCTTAGGAAAATGTCATACAAAAGCTTTAGCAGCCATTTCTAGACATTGAGCTTTACATTTGAAGCTCTCCATTGAGGGGTCCGCTGATGTCGCTCGCAGTGGCTGTGAGTGCGCCCACCTCACCCCCTGACAGACGGCTACTCTCGCTGTGGACTGCAGTACAGCCTTGTGTCCTTTTTACTAGCTAAGTGAGAACATTACATCCAGATATTCTTCTACGTAGCCTTTGCCCGGCGCAGGTTTGTCAGATTCCCAAACACGTCAACAAACAAAAGTTCCACCATGTAACGCTCGCTTCCGTGTTTGCAGTGCACTGACCTGTTTTAGGGAAGTTGAGGCTGTTTTTAAAACTAGACCTGCTACATATTGTTTCAGCCTGACAGATTTCACTTTCTGCCCAGCCCTGCACTAAAATCTTCCTTACTGTTTATAGTTTATTTAAAAGGAGAAATACTACCACAACAAGAGGACACAAGCATAAACTAGAGGGGCAAAGGTTTCATGGTAACATCAGAAAATATTACTTTACGGAAAGGGTAGTGGACGCATGGCATAGCCTTCCAGCAGATGTTAATACAGTAAAGTCATTTAAGCAAGCATGGGATAGGCATAAGGCCAAGCTAGATATAGGATAAGGGCAGGTACTAAGGAGAGTACTCAGAGGTTGGGGAGACAGGATGGGCCTACTGGTTCTTACCTGCCATCACTTTCTATGTTTCTATGTTTATTTTAAATGTATTATTTGTTTATATAGCACCATCAAATTCCGTAACGCTGTACAAAGGGTAGACAGGACATAGCAAGTAGTATGTATTTCCCCGCTCTGGTGCAAAATGTAGCGCTAATGCCGTTGGTGGAAGTCATGGAGTAGCCTGGATGCGTCACAAAATCCGGAAAGCCGCGTCTTCTAAAGCGAAGGTTTCTGCGTGATTTTTCCTTGCTGATTTTGTATAAATCTGCCCCCTTTTCCATGGCTCTCTGGTTTGCAAAATTCCCTTTCATCTAAAAACTGTTCCTGTTGCTCCGCAAACAAATACACCGATGGCAGCGCTGCGTGACGTTCGTGACCCCGGATCGCCTCTTATTGCTCTGATATAATAACCGTTCTGTTGCCGTAATGTGGCACCGTATTTTCTGTGTGATAACCTTTCCAAATCGGCTTTCATCTGCTTTAACAGAGAAGATTGCAGAGCGTCCGTGAATCTAAAAGCCCCAAAAGCGGTAAAATAACCCAAAAGAACACTGGACCAACACGCGTGACGGTTTCTGCGTACAGCGGTTTCTGCGTACAGCTATTATTATTATATTTATTTATTTTTATTTTATATATATATATATATCATATTCCATAGCGCAGAGTTTTTGTATGGTAAAAATCCCCTTTGTTTTATTTCAATTCCCTCGCTGTTGCCCCGTACCCGACGAGTTATCTGCATCGCTTTAAACTGCTCTGAAACATTAAGTTTCCTTTTTTATGTACAATACATTCTATTTTACCGTTAAATTAAAAAAATGACTTAACCGATGCACGTAAACCGAGCCGTATTCCTGTTAGTGATAGAGAAGCTATTTTTTTAGTTCACCACTAGTACCCCATATAGCTGTTGTTTTGTCCGGACCGTATCTATCGCGTACCGTCTGTTTTAACCTTGTAACGCTCTAACAGAACGGCATTGATGTAGATTGTCGATGTGTTTGTCCTGGTGGAATGCAAAGCATTTGTTTCCAGCCGACTTAATGGGAAAACGGCTGGCGCTATCAGCAGCCTCTGTCCCCTCGTCTAAAAGCTTCCATTCATCCGAGATTAGCAGGAAGAATTCCCGATTCACAAAAGGCGTGCTAGTAAAGAGCGGGGTACTCGGCGAAGGGGGTGAGTGCAGGTGAGTCCCTTTGAACCCAAACGGTTTAACGCTGCAGCTTCCCTACACATTATGCCCCTCGACTCTAGGAAGGGCTGAACTGAAAACAAAAAGAGATGGCATTCAACAAACAGAGGTGACAATCGGCATCTCGCCCGATAAATTCATCATTTTTGGGGTGGTTTGCCCGTTATTGCTGATGGGTTGGATCTTGGTGACGTTCAGTTAATGGCACATGGAATAATAAAGTCATGGTATACAGAATAATATGCCCTCGGTTTTGTGCTCTTAAGCTTGCCACCTGCTTTGTATGTAAAGCATATGTGTTCGACAGGTGGATGGACGACGGCCTCGTTAACGACATCACTCCAAAATTGATAGGCGACCGGCCGAATACTTACACGTACACGAAAGCGCTCGCCGAGTACATCGTCCAGCAGGAGGGCAGTAAGCTGAATATCGCCATCGTGAGGCCATCCATTGTGGGAGCCAGCTGGAAGGAGCCCTTTCCTGTAAGTCACCGTGGGACGTCTGAAAAGATGTTTTCTCTTCTAATCATTGTTTTCGCTATTACTAGCCACTTAGTGGATGGGTTAATTCATTTCATTATGGCCACACTGTTAAATAACTTCACTTATCTCTCTGAAACATAAGCGAAGTGCAGAGGGCAACAAACAAAAAGGCATTTGTTGATAATGGCAGCGTATCCGTTGTTTTTTGGGGGGTGTAAAGGGCATCGCTAGATACACAGTCCTGGGGTGGTGTTCATAGAAGGACTTTGTCCCTATAGGCAGTTTGAACAAGAGCGGCGATGAGGTTAAGAATACGGCAGCGGAAGCCGCTGTGTAATAAGCACTAGAGATGTAATGCTTAGCATTACCTTACACCCCTCTGGAACTCAGCTGGTTAAATGCGTGCACTATTATTCGATGACACGGTATCCTGTAACACGGCTGAGACAACCTACCGCCTGGTTATAACCGGGAATTAATGTGTGTCTAATATATGTTTTAATGGATCTGTACTTTAAGGCTTACTGACAGCTGGGTTTTCCCAGCAGTGGGAAGACATTTCTATATAATTAAGGCAAAAAGACATAATGTCAGTGTAGTTTAACCCTTCAGTTTTGTTAAACTTTATATTGTAACTAAACGGGCATAGATTTATATAGCACACTTTACTGAAAAAGCATATCTTCATAGAGGTCAAAGTGGGGGGGGAGCCAGGCATCAAGAAGAATATTTATGCATATATTTTTTTTTCTTTAATGTATTTTGAGGATTTGTAATGTTTTGTGTTGCCGTGTTTTTAGCTTTGGCACTTAGATGTGACTTTCTTGTCATTTTGCTTGCACAGGGTTGGATTGATAACTTCAATGGTCCAAGTGGTCTGTTCATCGCAGTGAGTAATCCCTAGCTGTTGAAAGCCACCTATTTTATCTGAAGCTATTGATATGTTACGGATGGATCAACTTTTTTAAAAAGAAATTTTATTTATTAAGGGGAATGCTAAAACTGAGAGGTTTCAAGCAGATCGGCTACTTTCCCCAAATGCAGCATCTAAAAATAAATGGTTAACTGCGTTGGTAAACTATTTTATGCATTTCCACAGAATATGCCAATTTTACCTATCACAGGATTTGTGAGATTATTCCTCGCTATTAGTTCAGTCCCTTTTTTAATTTGAATGCCATTTTTTGGTGGCTGCCAAGTGTTTCTCTTGTAAGGGTTGGAGCAGACAGGACAACGGCATCAGGATCAAAATTGCTACAAAAGTTCTGCCTGTCTCTGCTGCAGTTCTTGCTGTCCATAAAACCCTTTTCAACCCCATATGCATTGCATGTATAGAAAACATATATATATATATTTTAAGTAAGGTGAACTTTTACAAACCTTAATGCAAAGTAAGATTTATCAGTCCTTTATTATAACTTCTCTGTTCCGTGGTGTTTGGGGATGTAAATCTGATATTTTATTATTATACCTGTGTTCTCCTTTTTTTTTTTCCAGGCAGGGAAGGGGATCCTGCGCACCATGAGAGCCTCCAACAATGCCGTGGCGGATCTTATCCCGGTCGATGTAGTTGTGAATATGACGTTAGCAGCCGCCTGGCATTCCGGAGTGAATAGGTATAGCAGGTGACGCCGCTTCCCTATAAAAGAATTATTACTCTGCTTGAATAAACCACACACCTTGAAAACAAACAAAACCTAATGCTGTATTTCTTATTTTTTGCTTTTTTCTTTTAGGCCTAAAAATATCCTAGTCTACAACTGCACAACAGGCGGGACAAATCCGTTCCACTGGGGGGAAGTTGGTACGAGCTCGTTATTTTACGCTTTTAAGTAACTGCATCTTTAAAAAAAATGTCTGAGTGAATGAGATCAGAAATAGTCGTATTTAATACAGTTTGGTAATCTGAGTTTGCCCCTGCTGGCTGTTTGAGCAAGCTTGTCATTTTTTTTAATTATTTTTATTTTCTGGCAAAGTTCTACATTTTTAAGTTTTTCAGCTTGAAGTTGTTATTGCTTTTAAGTGCATAGAGTAAGCATAGAGTAAGTATTAAAACCTAAAAAATATATATTTATTTTTTTTACAGCAGTAATCAAAATGGTTATTGCTATTTTATTTTATTAGCATTGCATTTACATGGCATGCTTTCTTTAAAAAAAAAAAAAAAAAAAGAAAAAGAAAGTGTGTAGTCCATGTCCCAAGATGTCTGGCAACATTAAGGTGGACCTACTGCCTCTTGTTAATACAAACGAGGAAACAAGTTGTGTTAACATTTCATTCAAACTGTTGAGCAGTTTTCAAGATGTGTAATTAGACTTTTGTTTTGTACTTATCTCTGGTGTTTAGCACCTGTCCTGCTCTCTTCCTGATTGGCCGCTAACGTTGCATATGTTTCCAATGTTCTTGCATGTTCTCGGACCACCGCAAAAGCTAGAATGAGGAAAGAGGAGGCAGGTGTCTGGATAGATGCCCCACCGTTAAGGGTCCTGGCGGCAAGTTGGAATATATTGTTAGAACTATCTTAACAACTGCCACACAGTTTCAAAACTTGTTAATACAACTTTCTATCGGATTTGACATTTTAGTAAAAATATATATCTTTATCGCTTCTCATTGTGTGACATGCGTAGGTCCGCTTTAATTTGTGTAGCAACACGTGCAGGACTTCTCGGGAATGGACTTCCTAGAACGTAGGCCGCTTGGCCAAACTTTACAGATGGCGCTTGCATATCTCAATGTTATCTTAAGCCAATTCTTAAAAAAAAAATAAAAATTAAAAAATACAATTATTCCCTAATTGAAAATAGTCTGCCAAAGGGAGTTAATTATGAATCGCATTAAGGTTACTGGAGATCGAAAAATTACGTTTAGATGAAAATGTTTTGATTTTCTGGAAAGAGGAACAGAAAAAGAGAAGCTACAAGCAGGACGGTGTTTGAAAGAGTTAAGTAGGGTTGTTGTGATGGAAGTGCAGCGTAGCGCTCCGTATCTCTTAGCAGATGGATGTTTTTGATTATTCGTGTCAGGAATATGTGACATTGATTGCCATTCATTACATGGTAATTATCAAAGCTTGTTGCACAACTTTTCTTTCTTAGAATACCATGTAATTTCCACTTTCAAGAGGAATCCTCTCGAACAGGCCTTCAGACGGCCCAATGTAAATCTTACCTCCAATCACCTTTTATATCATTATTGGATTGCTGTAAGCCATAAGGCCCCAGCTTTCCTGTACGATATCTACCTCAGGATTACTGGAAGAAGCCCAAGGTAATGGTGACTAGCTCTGTCTTTTTTCTGTTCCTCTTACGTGTGAAGAATCTCTTGACAGTGGATTTGTTGACGCACTCCCTGTTACGAAGCCAGCTATATGGTCTCGGGGGGGCAAAATAGATGCTTCCCAGGCTAATGTATGCATATATTGCACCAACACGAAATGCATGCCTTACCTTCACGCAGACGCTTCCGGTTCCGTGTTTTGTTCTCCTCACCGGTTAAGTGGACCGTTTCAGTGAATAATTGCTCGGATTATACGACAATAAGTTGTATTTTGGCTCCGATTATGTATCTTGCAGATGTTGGTCCATTAAATGTTATCTCAGCCTGTGAACTGTCTATGAAAGAAAGGGAATGTATGACCTGGAAAAGGAAACTCTCTACTAATTCCCAGGGATCATGGTGACTCGCGCAGGGTTTTGGCTGATGAGAAGCTGGAGCTTTTATCACCCGTTAACCATCGGGAGGTATGGAGTGTCACAGGCTGATGCTTACAGATGGTGTTGACAGTGTGCCCAATGCCAGCAGGGTGCCAAACAGCCTTTTAAAGCGCTACATTACTAGAGGTGGCCATAACGCACTCTGTGATGTGAAAAGAAAGTAGAAGTGTTTTTGTTTAGTACACGTTAAGTAAATTGTTACAAATTAGAATATAATATAGAGATTTTTTTACTTTCTAAGGAGTACATTCCCTTTTTTTTTTATTTATAATATTGATACTTAAACATTTATCATTCACTGTGTTCGTTCTGCTCTAAGTCCACACTATGTAACCTCTCACTGCATCTGATCCTTATTTTTTCTGCAGAGTATTATGTAAATGTATCCTTCAAGATGAATCCTTTAGAACAGGCTCTCAGGCGCCCCAATGTAAATCTCCGAAACAACCCCTTTATGCATCATTACTGGACGGCTGTCAGTCATATAGTACCTGCAATGTTGTATGATGCTATTCTCAGGTTGACAGGTCAGAAACCCTGGTAAGGAGGTTGCATTTCAAACAAAAATCAAACCAAAACATAGGAGGTGCAGTTAACCCGGTGGCGGCACGTCGAGAGGACGCAGGCTTAATGGCAAAACCCCAAATTCTAACTATTCCATAATGGTTATAACGCCAATCCGTTAGCTTTATGCAGTGTTTTTATATACAAATTATTAGCTGTTTAATGACTTTTTTTATTCTTAAAGTCTGCCTAGAATAGCCCACCATTTATTTAGGGAGGTGGGTAACAAAAATGTCATTTTTTTTTATACCCTTCTTGTTTTTATCTGTGGATCTCCCTGATTTAACATTTTTTTATGTTGATTTATCAATTAATTTGTTTTCATAACAGCGTTTTGTGCTTTCTGAATTACTGTACTGTTCTTGGCATCTCAGGAACATAATGCAAGAAATCGATATCTAAAATTTTATTTTTAACAATATATTTATTGGCCATCCCTAGCACGGACTAATATTCAGAGTGTAATTATTATCATAATAAATAGCAATTACAAACAAAATAAAAAAAACTAAAAATATAAATAAAATCTAAAATAGGTTGCGTTTTTAACACTTAATGTAGAGATTCCAATCGCAAACTTCCATTTTTTGTGAATTACTGAATGGCCCGTACATGGCCCAAACGCTCCTTTATCTGTTCCGTTATGCATGTCCACTTCACTAATTTTCTTAATTAATTTTGACCTAATTTCTTGCATGTTTCCACGGTTTTGATATCCTTATGCCTATGATAGAACGTCAGACGTTTCTCTATAACAAAGCAATTTGCTCCAATATAAATCGCCTTTATTGCCATCAAGCCTGTCCGCCTTCTCATCATTTTAAGGTGTTGCAGATGATACTTCATGCTTTTTTTGTGAAGCCGTTTAGCTTTATACAACATGTTGTAAAGGGGAAGTTCCACCTAAAATTTGACACAAAAAAAAGAAAAAGCGACGTTTGCGTGTAGGACCCCTGTAAATGATGTATTTTGTATATGGGAATATTGTAGTTTTCACAGGATAAGCCAACGCCTTCTGCCATGGGAGTTCTGCTAGACATGTATGGTCTCCATTGCACACGTTACACTACGCGGTGGTTTGTAATTGAATGATGAAACCCAAACTGGGGGCTGTTCAGCCAGGTAGGAGAAAGAAAGACCTGTATAACGACTTAGTGAATAGTTACACGTGGTAATACCCTCTCTGTATTCCTATGGTGTGCTATTAACGTTTAAATTCTCCTTACCCCAGTACTCGGGAGTACCACGTTTTCACCAAGCTCCTCGTCTGGTCCCAGAGACCAGACAGACAGACACTTTATAGTCCGTATCAAGGCCTTCCCGTTATCCCCCGTTCTGTTTGTTCCTATATTTTCATTTTCTGAAAATGACTCGTGTAAAATTTTGACAATAATGGTATTTAGCGCAAAGCAAAAAACCCCACAAAATACAGGAGTGCATCTTACATAAAGAAGTATATTCCGCAGGTTAGTGGCAGCTGCTACCACAATTCAGTTGTAACAAAAAAAAATGCGATTTTCATAAATATATAATATTATAATATAATTTTATGAAAATCGCATTTTTTTTGTATGTCAAAGCCGCTATATTTCCAGATACTAAAATAACAGCTGTGTGTCCAAAATGACAAATTTTAGGTGGACATTCCAGGGTTAACGCTTCAGCCATTTCTATATTTCAGAAAAGCCACGAGTGCCTAGAATAATCCGGCTACTTCTTCCCTGCAGTCAGACTTCTGGCTTTTTTTTTAAATTATTTTTTTTTAAGGCAAAAAAATTTTAAAACAGAAAATCTAAATTTTGTGCATTTTTTTCTGTAAATATGCGATGGCTGATGGCTTATTTTCCAAATTGTCCAAGTAAGTACATAGCTTCCCCTGTGTCCTAAATGTTTCAAGGTGCGTTCTTTCCTGATGCTTACTACACGATTTCAAGTATTTTTTGTGCAAGGTTACATATATATATAATGCCGGCTGCAAACGCTGCTTTACCTCTCCCGGCTTTTTATTTTCATTTCAAAATCACTGATTTATTATTTTTTTTTCGACTAACCCTTTTTGTTTCTGTTGCCAAATACATTGGGGATCCATGAAACCTGTATAGATACGTTGCTGATAGCTCGTAGTCTTGGTGTATAATGTGTCTGTCGATGATCTGTGTCTTCTTCCTCCCTTTCCGAAGCTTTCTCTGTTTCGGTCGCTGTAAGGTAATACGATGTCGTGGGTCGCGGGTATCTGCTTTCCTAGTCGAGACAAGTTTGCAAGCTTTAGCTAGCGATCTAGCAGCTTTAGAGACGCAAATCTAATATTTGGGGTTACCGTGCCAGATAATGGTAAAAAAACCATCAAATCTTAAAGTAAAAGATGTAAGGATATAAATATATATATATTATATATTATATATATATATTATTAATTATATATATATATATTATATATATATATATATATATAATCGACACCTCTGGGGTCTCTTCTTCAGATGGAATTTCCATCTTATGTAAATTTACACGTTTTTGTGTTGGCCGAACGAAAGGTATCGCCTTCCGCTAAAGACTTCACCAAAATCCATGTTTCTTTTTTTACCAAAGAAATTGGCCTCTGTTCTAGGACCGTTTTTTTTTTTTTTTTGCAAAACGAAGCTTTTATTGGTTTTCCTCACTTTCTAGAGATTACCCCCCATAACCTGTACATTCTGTAGGTTGCTTAAAAACAATTGTCTTTGAAGTTGGATATTTCTCATCTCCCTCCAGTTCCTTGCTCCCCTTTTATGTTTGGAAACTGTTGTCTTGAACCCCCTTGAATTATTTATCTGTGGAGCCTGCTGCTTCTAACACCTCTGTAGGTGCCGGCTACTTATGTATACATAATTTATAGATGTCTCCCACGTCCTTGATTACTGTTACTATATAGACGGTCACTCTCCTTTATTCTTTAATATTTCTCCAGCAGCTCGAATAATACAGAAAACCAACAAAGCAAAAAATAATCTAAATTCCATGTATTCTTGCTGTTGAAGTTCTCTGTCTTACATTTTCTTTTAATTAATATACAAAGTCTATATGGCCAGTCTTTTTAACGTTGATGGGAAATTAAAGTTATGCTTGATGGTAAATACCTTGAGATGATTGAGACCCATTGGCTCTTGGAGACCTCCATAGCTCTTTCAGTCTGGTGTAGGTTGTAGATGTCCTGCTTGTATCAGACGATAATTCATGGTATTCTACCCTTTCCTGTCCCCATCATACCTTTCATGTGCTCTTCTCCGTCTTCTTGGCCCCATATCCCTGCTTGTCCTCCTTTTTCTTTGTGAGCATTCTTCTTATGCCATATAACTGGTTACCTTTGCTATGGAGGCCTCTTAAGAGCCAATGGCTTAGCATCAGGGTGCCCAAGGGACCCGAGGAGTCCAAGGAATGCTGAAGCTCCCTAGCTGCCCATAGTCTGCACTTGCGGGTTTTGAAAATGTGTGTAGTTTAAGGTTAAGGATTTAGTAAATAAAGCCCAATGCCTTATCTGTACTAAGAGACAGCAATAATAGGCCCCTGTGTATAGTTGGCCATTTATTTTGGAGGGTTATGTACAGTATAAACAAGGTAATACTTAATGCTTCAGAACCTCTGTGTGGAGTGTTTGGAAAAGTTTTAAGTACAAATGACGGGAAGTCTCCATTCTTTTCCATGGTGCTGAAGTTTGACCAATAATTGAATTCTGTCTGATAATGCAAGTTTAGATAGCTAAGGAGTTTTCCTTGTGGGTTACTTAGGAATACTCATTTACATTTTATCTCTCTCACTTGGGTTTTCTGATCAATAAAAAGCAGAAAAGTCAAGTTTTATAACATTTACACCGCATTCTGAACGCCAGGAGTTGTCTCTTTATATGCAGTTGATGGCACGCTGCTAAACCTTTAGACAAAAACGGTGGTTATTCCGCAGAATGTGGAAATTCCATGATTTTAACAACGTGGCCGACTTCTTCCTAGGCTGATGTTAATTTCCAAACCACATGAGATAGTAAAACCCTCATAAGACATGACTTGTGGGATGGGGCCAGGAATGAATAGAGTTTGTCCTCCTAAGTGTAGTGCTTTAGCCCACGCGCCTGCATTTAATAACACAAAGGGAAGATACCCGGAAGGTGTAGTCGATAAATAAGAGTTTCTGGTTAATTGATGATCAGACTGGACAGGCGACACTCTGCGGAAAATGTAGAAGAAACGACTTTTGCTTCTTCCTAACCATAACACCTGTCTTGCTTCACTTTCCTCTAAGTCCGACTCCTCATTCTGCCAAACCCTGCAGAGATCCTTCAAGAAAACCATGCATTTATAACTCAAACTGTGTGTGACCTTACTCCAGGGCTTGACAAACACGGGGCCCCAAAACGCCGAGCCAAGGCATCTAATAATTTTAAGTATTTTTTTTTTTTATGTATTTTGAAATCCATGTACTTTTCCCCAGCTCCTTTTTGTAGGTAAGTCTGCCTCCTAAATTCCACCCAACTTTTGTCAAGGCCTGTCCTGTTCCGGTGTTGCTCTGTTCTGCTTGTGCGCCGTATTGGAATGCCGGGCTTTCCTTAATAACTCTTTCCCGTAAGCCGTGTGCTTTACCAGAGCAGTAAAGGTCACAATATAGAAGCAGACCGCCGGGCTTATTATCCTTTCTTACGCAAGGAAAGGTCATTTGAAAGTTATTTATCGTACAGTAACTGGCCGAGTGCTTTCTGTGACTTCGCGCAGGGTTGTAAAGCTGCTAGCATGCTTTTCATGGCGTGTCCCAGAAGGCACGCGCCGCGTATGTGCGCTACTTATTGTGTCCCTTGTTGAATTAAGGATGATGAAGACCATAACCCGTCTTCACAAGGCCATGATGCTGCTGGAATATTTCACGAGTAACTCTTGGGTTTGGAACAATGAGAACACCAACATGCTTATGAACCAGCTGAGTTTAGAAGACAAAAAGGTACCCGTTTTTATCACTACCGTGTGCGTTGGGGAGGAATAAAAAGTTACATTCTGGGTAGGCGACAGTAAAACGCTTTACGATGGCTCGACTTACACTGTTTGGACTTCGGACGACGGTCCGGTAGCGATGCCCATTCAGGACATTTACTCGATTACTAGAGATACATGTAGTGATATACGTGAATCTGACAATATATTCAACTTATGGGTTTATCAGAATGTTAACCCTATTGTACGTCGAGGAGTACCTTGAAATTATTAACCCCTGATGTACTAGGGCTGTTCTACACTACCAGATAATTGTGCGGGTTTTTGCTGTCTGGCAACCCTAAATTTACTCTCATAATTTAGATATTATTTTTTTTTGGTGGGTGGAGTTCAAGAGACTTACTGATTTTGTTTTAAAGTCATATTTTTAACTATACCCCTAAATATATTTATAAATATTGTGTATGAATGAACACAATATTTATCTGCATTGTATCCAAGCTTTTGCAACTGTTTTTTTTATTCTTTGGATGCTATATTTTGGCCGTATTCTACTATATTAATGTATACAACACTTTATATAAATGTGATTGTATCCTCGTATTATAAAACAAAAAATCATTGTGTTAGCTTCTTCCATATATGATTTGGGGTCATGTTTATTTATTTATTGGGATAGTTTGATCAGATTGTATTTTGATGAAGCTGACAAAATCCTCTTTCCTGTAGGTTTTTAACTTTGATGTCAGACAGCTGCACTGGGCAGAGTACATGGAAAACTACTGTATGGGAACCAAGAAATATGTTTTAAACGAAGAAATGTCTGGACTCCCCGCAGCCAGGAAGCACTTAAATAAGTGAGTTGGTATTTCTGTGCCGGAGTTTTCATTTACTTTAGACCTGCTCTAAACTCGGTGCGTTGTGTTTTGCGCTTGCATGTAATCTAGATTTATTGTAGCAGGGACACGTCATTGTTCTATTGATAAAAAAATATCTTTTAGTGTCCGCATTCACAAGCTATAATATCATTCACTACATGACTTTATCCAGCATCTTTTACAGCATTATCCATCTTTGTGTTATTGTGTTAAGACCAGGATTTAACCCCTGATATCTCAGCAGTCTGTGATTATATGCGGCGGGGTGTTCTCAATGGGCCGGTCAAAAGACAGATCGCTGATCTCCTCAACTGACCCATTATGGACTGTGCCGTATCTGGGGTCGCTTTAAATATCCCAAGCACCGCTATTTCTGTTGACGTTTAAACGTGTATAAATGTTCTTCAACCTACAGATTACGGAATATTCGCTATGGATTCAACACCATCCTTGTGGTTCTCATCTGGCGTATTTTCATAGCCCGGTCTCAGATGGCGAGGAATATCTGGTACTTTGTGGTTAGCTTGTGTTTCAAGTTCCTGTCCTACTTCCGAGCATCGAGTACCATGAGGTACTGAGGACCGGACTCTCTCCGTTTTGGACATCTATGCACACAGCGGCAAACTGCACAAAGCCTGTAACATGTACCGTGTCCTTTCCATGTCGTGTACAACCATTTAACCACCCCGCGTCTACAGTACAGGGTCTGTTTGTATTGTATAACATTTCAAGTGTACCTTAAAAAAACCGAACCAAACAAGTCAGATCGAACCAGCATTGAACACACGTAAAACGGATGAATATAGATCTATTTTCACTTCCAGTTCATATTAAAATGCGGTGTTATACGACGCCTCCAGTGCACAATGTCTCTTAACAGGTCCCAAACGCTCTGTGCATCCGCAGTGGAGTTCCCCGATTAGATCCTTTCTTCATAGTTGTGTGAACCCGAGTTGTAACTATAATGTGAAGTGTTTACAGCTTGTGATAAGGTTTGTGTGCCTGGATTAGCCTTTATGACTCTGGCTGCCACCATTCTGTCTCTTAAATTATTTGGCTTTGATTTCATCCCTGATTGTTTGGTTCGCGCCCTCCCCTTCATCTTTTCCCCAGCCAATTTCCTTGTTCCCATTTTTCTTTCCGCCATCTTTTAACACACTTTTTTTTTTTTAAAGCACTATTGATTTACCAACTGTCAGATTTTGGAAGTTTTGTAGTTTTATATGCACAGAAAACTGATAAATAATAATGCTTTTTGTTACATAAAAGTGCGCTATAACAAAGTAACAACTAGCCAAATCCGGTGGTTGGTTGCCGAGTTTGTATTTATTTTTTTTGTAGTGCTTGGTCTATGAAAAAGCCTCCAGAACGCCATTCCCTTTTGCTGATGGGACTTCAAATGGTCTTCCCACTGCTGAAAATGTCAGATACAAAGCCATTTTCCCTTACTTCTGCTCAGAATGTTTAATTCCCACTATTTTTGTGCTAAGGTATCATTTGCTAAATTACACCGCTTTTCTCTCTCCAAGAAAGTCAAGCTTTGCATGTTCTCTACATGGAGATGATGGCTGCTCATCACGCCGTCATTTATGGGTTTTTTTTTAACGCATTTTGACAAGCAGCATTGACTCATTTACTGGTAAAACTTGATTTGACGATCTTTCTATTTCAAAAACCTTTTCACAGCATGTACTTGATTTAAGAAAACACTTCCCGCTTCTATCGCTCCTCTTAAGATGCAGAACTCCAGATGCTGGTGTAACAAATGTGCCGAAGATTAGATAAGAGTCCTGAAACGTGTTCCTACCTAAAATAATGTGCGTAATTGTTGTGTAATGCTAATTCGGAAAAGCACCTTGGGTTTTTTTTTTCTTCATAGGTGTGGATCTAAAAAAAAAAAAATGACAGCTGCTTCTCTGTTGAAGCTTGACGGTTTTCACTAATACTATAAAGTGTCATAGCTCTTTTACAAAGTTGTATAGCATTTAATTCTCTTCGTAGCAGCCAAGGTTAAGGACCGCGCCTGAGCGTGAGAGGCTACAGGCTGCTACTAAACATTCAATAAAATATGAATTTTGTGAATTTTTGTTTGTTTTTGTGTTCATTTTGATCGCAGGTCCCCCTTAATACGTAGTTAATATAGAAAAGATGTGACGTGTATTTGTGTGTCGCTGTAAAAAAACGGTTTCGGTTTTATTTGATTTGCCTATAATTCTTGTTTATTCAGTGAGAATAATCTTGAGCTTGGGCCACGGCTGGACTGGGAATGACGAAGCGGCCGGCCGCTTTAAGGTCACACCAGGTCGGGTCAGAGTCAGAGCTTTTGTGGCATCTGCTAGGACCATTTTAAGGTCAGAACATCAATAGGTTCTCCTGCAGACTCGGGGAAATCCTCCTGCGACCATCGTAGAGATCAACAGAGACTTAATTCAAGAAATGAAAGCTAAAAAAGATCCAAAAAGGTAGAAAAACGTGTAATTCGCTAAACATGTAGATGAATGCCTCGGGCTGCTGCCATTGAATCCGGTAAAAGGTTAATCTTACAAACGTGTACACGTGGGGGTAGTGTGCGTAGCGTTATGACATGGAAAGTAAGTAGTGTAAATGTGAATTACTCTGTCATTATAAGTCGTGATGACCCTGAATACATTCTAAACCAAGTAAGTACACAATCTAGTGCACCGATAGGGTGATCTTTATTAGAATCATTGGGGATTATGTATAAGCAGTCATTCTGATGTCATAGTTTAAAAAGTGCTCTTATAGCAATTAATGGAAAGCCCATGCTGAGTGAACCATTACTTTTATCGCTATGGAGATATTTTCATATTTTGAATGTTCAGTAATTTAATTTAACAAAAAAGGCTAATTAGGCTTAGATAATAGATACAGATTAGTATACAGTGGTTCATGCCTTATGCGGGTCCTTATAAGTATGTCTCAGGCGTGATAGGAGTTGTAGTACACATGCAGTGTGAAGTACTTTATAGCGATGTCGCCCTACAGCATAGCTGGATTGATAAAATCTTTGCCGTTTCTTTTCTAGGCAGAGTTCGCGTCACATATTGTAATCGATCTCTGGTTTTTTGATACGGTTTCGGGTGTAATTCAGTAACCAGCGGGGTATCCATTCCTAAGACTAGAGCAGATCTAAAAGGATTTTGGATGATAACGTTCGCCTTGTATCGTTACAGTGAGTAATTGGCGGTGCCCTCACAAAATACCCCCTGATCCATAACGAAGCTGAACTTAATTCTTCTAAATAAAGTGAGTTGGAAATAGGTTTCGCCTGTCACCTTGCCAAATTTTTTGTAATTGAGTTTATTAGCTAGGAACATCAGGCCATATGCTTGACCTATTTTCCTGCGACTTGTAATATCCCAGAATAGGCTGCTTTTGCTTACGTTGCCCTTTTAAGAACGGAATGGATTTCTTTGCTGAACCATAGCAAACAAAAGGTCCATTTAGAGATGTGATAAGCCGTTTCACGCTGACCTTTAATTAGCACATTGGCTTTGAGTGCATTAATCATTCTAATGAACAAAGCCCAGAGTTTGGCATATTGGCAGGGGCTGCACGTGAAGACGCTAGTCCCAGTTTAGCTCCACGTTCCCTGCTGCTGCTTTTAAGGGGACACACGTGCCCCCAGTAATATGAACAGCATTATTAGAAATGCTGTTAACCCTTTGCAGGCAGCACTGCCTAGTTACTGCGCATGCACATTGTTCCTAATGCATTTTGTATAAAGACCCGGAGAAGAGCGGAAAAATCCAAAGCTTGTCTTTTAAACATCATGCACAGACCGGTATATTTTATATATATATATATATATATATATATTATAATATATTATATTTATATATCTATTATATATAATATTATATATTTATAGTATATATATATATATATATATATTAATATACATATACACACACACACCGGTATATTAAAAAATATATATATATATAATTTGCAAGTAGGCTGTCAGTTGTCACTCAATATAGTACTCGTATAGTATGGGGCTATATAATTACCAATGGTGCATGCTGGTCTATTATAATGCATCGCAGTTTAAATGCAATAGCTTTTCTCGTCTGTGTGGAATGCGTTTACAAGCTGTAAATTTTTTAGTTGTTGCTTCTCTGCATCTAAATATTTTATTTGGAAAGATAAACATATAGTATTTCACTTTTGACCCTTGTTTAATTGAAGACTAAACCTATGCAATTTTAATGGCATGGCAGCACTTAAGCTAATACTGCAGTTAGGTATAATGGGCTATTAGCTTGATCCTGAGTGCGTTAAATTACAATTGCCAACTATCTTGTAAATAGAAGCTTTTTGGTTTTTGTTGCATTTTTAAACATTTTATAGAGTTTTGCCTGTGCTGTTTTAAAATGTTATGAAAGTTACATTCCTGGCATCTTATTCTGGTTACGGGGCGGTAGATAAATGGGACAGTCTCCCAGCAGAAGTGGTGGAGGCTAATACAGTGAGGGAATTTAATTTTCACACACAACCATGTCTAGGGTTTACAGAAAATGGTCCGAAATAGAAAATATCCAGTGAGCGGCAGTTGTGTGGACGGAAATGCCTTGTTGATGTCAGAGGAGAGCAGGTAGACTGGTTTCAGATGACAGGCAACAATAACTCAAATAACCCCTCGTTACAACCAAGGTATGCAGAATACCATCTCTGAACGCACAACACGTGGAACCTTGAAGCAGATGTGGTTTTCTGCTGCTGTAGCCCACCGGGTGACGCTCCTGTCAGCTAAGAACAAGAAACTGAGGCTACAATTTACGCAGGCTCACCAACATTAGATAATGGAAGACTGGAAGAACATTGCCTGGTCTGATGAGTCTCCATTCCAGCTGCAACATTCAGATGGCAGGGTCAGACTTTGGCGTAAACAACATGAAAGCATTGATCCATCCTGCCTTGTATTAACAGTTCAGGCTGCTGTTGGTGTAATGGGGTGGGGGACATTTTCTTGGCACACTTTGGGCCACTTAGTACCAATTGAGCATCGTTTAAACGCGTCAGCCTACCTGGGAGTTGTTGCTGACCACCATGTCCATCCCTTCATGACCACAGTGTACCCATCTTCTGATGGCTACTTCCAGCAGGATAATGCACCATGTCACAAAACTCACATCATCTCAAACTGGTTTCATGAACATGACGATGAGTTCACTGAACTCCAATGGCCTCCACAGGTACCAGATCTCAATCCAATAGACCACCTTTGGGATCCGGAGATTCGCATCATGGATGTGCAGCCGACAAATCTGCAGCAACTGCGTTATGCCATCATGTCCATATGGACCAAAATATATGTGGAATGTTTCCAGCACCTTGTAGAAAGTATGCCATAAAGAATTAAGGCAGTCATATGTATAATATAATATTACATTGTAAGCTTGTGTGTGGGGCACTCATAAGCCCACCATTGTTGCCAGGAACTGTATAAATTGCCTTGAAGGTTAGATGGCAATCTGCAGTTGTATCCTTGTGTGTACATTTAGATTTATGTATTTGTTGACCTCACCATATTTAACGTATGCAGAGAGATATCAGTGCTTAATAAATAAAAGATGATAATGTTAGAGCAGAACTTTTCCCCAGATGATATGTGAATTTAGTAGTTCACGTTAATGTAAGCATGGGCACCCCTCTTAAAAAGGTTGGGAATGGCTCATTGTGCAGCTACGTCCATCCATAATGGGTCCAATACCCCACACAGCCCCCTTTCTGGCCGGGGCAAATGCTGCTCTATGCACATTTTTCTAGAAGCTGTGAAAGGGGTTATTGTTTGATCCCTCTATGGATGAAATGCAAGATATTTATTGTTTCTTGAGGAAACAAAAAAAACATTTTAATTTCATTGTGCTGAACAGGGATGTCAGTAAAGTGGAAATTCACACCGATGTTTTGCTCTTGGCCAGGCCACTCTTGGGTGGTTTCTTTCAGTTGTTGTCCAACGCCGACCAGCTTGATGAAAGCCAACTAGTAGCTTGTCTTACCTGCCCCTTTGGGGCTGAAATCCATTGGGTTTGCCAGCCTGTAGAGCTCAAGCTATTCCTGCCTATGCCTTTTATGTTCTGGCACGCAATATAGAGTTTTACTTTGGAGTTGGAGATGTCCTGCTAGATAATTATCAGCTTCGCAGGTTCGCCTGTCAAAGGCACGAGTGACTATGCAATTAGGTGTGAAAGACAACTGAACAGTGTGTTCTCGCACGAGGAGCTCCCGAAAACAGGACATCTTGGCCTGAATAATACAAACATTTTTTTTAAATAGCCGGACTGGTCTTTGAATGCAAAAACTATGTTCCATTGATTATCGAGGTTCTTGTTAGAATAAACCCAGCATGTACAGAGTTTGCTGTTGACTTTATCATCAGCTCCTGAGCTATAAAGGAAAAATGTCAGAATATATTTTGAGTAAAGGGCAGGGTGAAAACAGGTCAGTCAAGTCCGTCCCCAGATTCATCTTCCAAATAATTTATTTTTCAATTTTCTGTGTATTTACTGTTTACCTGAATGTGTCATTTTATGTATTCCCTTATGCAGTGACCATCACTGTGCACTTATAGAAAAAACATTTTTCTGCGCATTCCCTGGATTGTGTAATTTGTAAGCATATTGAGATACCGGTGTGTGTACGGATGCTAAATTTTTAACCAAAGGGTTCTTTCTACTGACACCTTGTGGATGTAAAGTAAAACGGTTATTTACTGATGAAGGGCAACTTGGAACGAAGGAGGTGGTGGTGAGGGTGGTGGGCATAGTTGTGTTACCAAAAGTAGAAACACAAAATGTGTGGAAGATTGTTTGACAGATCAGTGGCCTCTGAAAGGCTTCATCATGAATTTCAGAAGCTTTAGTCTAAATTCTCTGGATAAAGCCATCAATAGCAGCTTCAAATCTTGATTTGTTTTCTGAAATGAGGTGACCTGGAACTTGCCAAGAAGATAACTGTGACCAATGGGAATTTGACACAAAAGTCCCATAACCACCTCAGCAGATAAACTATGATTAGTCCTCAATCTCCTCTCCACATTCTGTCAAGATCAGGTAACGCAGATTTGAGTTTCGGACTGAACTCTAGTGGAGAAGATCTGGTCTGTCAAGGAGTGTAAATAGTTCAGCAATTGATATTCCTACAGAAGCCAAGTATCAGACCTTCTGGGTCGATTTGAAGTGATCAGAATCACTAGAATCTCCAGCTGTGTGATTTAGAAGCTCATAAATGGTTATTTCCATAAACATACACTATATGGACAAAATTATTGAGACACCTGACCATTACACCCCCAGGGACTTCACTATGAAAGCTGTACCTGTTAGACAAAATGCGCCCAGTGTCTATAGGTCAGTTACAAGGGAGATCTATGATCTCCCTACCTGCCCAAGGAGAAATGGCATGTCTGATCGAAAAAAATATTTAGCATACTTGGTCTAGCTAAGAATACACCGCTGAGGGACAGATCCTCCAGGTTATCTTTCTCCTATTTGACTAGATCTAAACTCTAGGGGGGTGTGGGATCGGATTATAACACTAGAATCCAGATACCCTGCAGCGCTGCAGGGGACCTGGATTCCCCTCACTGTCAGCCGGTGGGGGTCCGTGAGATGCGCACAGACAACTTCCGCCTCTACCCTCCACTTCCGCTGGTGCTTCTATGATGCAGCGCCAGCATCACATGACGTGCATCGTAGAATCCCCAGCGGAAGTGATGGGGAGTAACGGAGGCTGTCTCTGCGCATCGTGCAGACCCCCACTGGCTGACAGAAAAGAGAATCCAGGTCTCCTGCAGAGGATCATCCTCTCTGTCAGCTGGTGGGTGTCTGCGCGATGCGCACGGACAGCCTCCGTTACTCCCATTCACTTCCGCTGGGGCTTCTAAGAAGTTCCAGTGAAAGTGCCTGTCAGCAATGGAGGTTCACAAAACACCAGGGAGTCGGAGAGGAGGCAATGTGGTGTATGGGAGTCGGGGAGGAGGCACAGTGTTGTTTATGGGAGTCGGGGAGGAGGCAGAGTGGTTTATGGGTGAGTTATAGTGGTGTATGGGGGTATAATGGATTTCAGGGAGGCAGAGTGGCATATCTGGGGGAGGTAGAGTGGTGTATGGGGGGTATAGTGAATTTCAGAGTGGCATACCTGGGGAGGCAAAGTGGTGAATCAGGGAGTATAATGAATTTCAGGGTGGTGTAGGGCATTTATGGGGGGTGGAGTGGCATATCAGGAGGTATAAGGCATGAATGGGGGGCCGGTGACATATTGGAAGGTATAAGGCATATCTGAGGAGCAGAGTGGAATATTGGAAGTTATAAGGCATATCAGGGGGCACAGTGGCATATAGGGGGGTATTAGGCATATCAGGGGGCACAGTGGCATATAGGGGGTATAAGGCATATCAATATTGCGCATATAAGGGGAGCGTAAGACATATCTGGGGGTATAAGGTATATCAGGAGGCTCAGTTTCATATCACTGGCATATAAGCAGTATACGGCATATCGGGGCACAGTGGAATCTCTGGCATATAGGAGGTATAAGGCATATCTGGGGGCAGAGTGGCAAGCTGGGGGTCAGATGTGCATAACTGGGGCATTTTGGCAAATAAATTATTAAAAGCCATTGGACATTCAGTATGTTTATTTAAAATTTAAGAGCCAGACTGTTTTACACAAAATAGAACTAGTAGAATATAAAAGTAGATTAAAAACTAAATTTAAACAACATGAACAAATCAACTTGAACAGGATACAGAAGAAAAAAAAATCAACCAAGTCAATGTTTCAGACGCCTGTGCAGCAGATCACATCCAGCACGTCTTAAGGCCACGCGATCAACACTGTGGACAGCCAGGTGGTAACACTTTCTCTCCAGTAGGCAAGTTTCGATGAATAACAGCCACTCACATTCTCCTCTTCAACTCTATTGAGGCCAGCCACATTGGGAAATCTATACAAGCTGCTGTCTTCGAAGACAGTCTCTTTCTTGCTCCTTCCGAACACAGAGTGTGAGTTGATGGCTTCAAACACTCGGCAGTCCAGAAGAGCCTGGCGTATCTGCACTACACTGGTGCGAGAGAATCAGACATTTCCATAATAGTTATGGTGCAGCAGGTGGGAAAACACGACATTCACAATGTCTGAGCCAATGAAGCAATCATCATAATAAGTGATGTCTTCTCCTTGTCACTTTAAGCTCAGTGTGCAAGGCATGGAATATATTATCCAAAATGCACAGATCTGCCCTGGGATCGAAGCTTGTAACTGTTGAGAAGGAAAAGAAATGATCTATCATGGTTAAAATGCAGCTCTCACAACCAAGGGAGTTTAATCTAGAGGTTTACAGCTCTCAAAAAACGAATCCATTTGAGACACGAATACCCTTCATACCCAGAAGAGACGCTTTACAAATAACTTAGTGTGTTAGTGCTATATAAATATAGAAGAAACAAGGAATTTAATGTATTTACTTTGGAACTAAACTGCACATCCCAGCTGAAGATCACATACCCGCACATGCACATCAATGCTCTACCAACAGGTAGTGATGGGGAGGGCCGTGTGTGAAGGTAGTGGGGACAGTGAATAGAGACTCTGACAACACCAAAAATGCCAACCAATCCCTAAATAACGGAGACACGCAAATCTAAATTCTATGGTGAAAACAGGCCACAGCGTTTATTATTTCACCAATAATAACATTTTGTTCACTTTAACATAAAACATTAATATCTAATAACCCTGAATAACTTGTCCTTGCCAACCGTCATTAACAATGACATAAAAGAAGTATTCGGGTGCATCCCCTCCCCCCTCCTCCCCCAACCAATCGGCCTTCAATCCTGGCCTTACCTCCAATAAGTGCCAACCACTAGCTGGCTTTTAACTCAGTGGTCACGGCCATTATTCAGTACCATTAACAGAGGCTAGGGAAGGGATAGCCCCATCAACTCCTGAACCACCCCGATTGGCAAGGACACCCCAGCCATGCTGTTTTATGCCTAAAATCAGTGGGAGTGCCCCACCATGAGTGCCATGGCCTGATCCAAAACATCCTGCAACACTAGACTAAACCGATTGAAGCCCACATCAGTCCAGTTCCAGGCCACTTTCTTTTTATCTAACCCTGCAATGCTCTATAGGCTTCTAGTCACATACACCACTTCCAAAAATGACATGAGACCACCTCTGACCACACCAAGCAGACCTCTGAGAACAAAATCATCAAACGGGGCAGATCCTCCTTAATTAAACCCCCCAGACTGGTCAGGATCCCAGATTGTCTGTCTCTTCCAACTGATTTACCAATATATCCAGAGTGCCGAGGAGATATGACAGCTGGACAAGTTCTGGCAGTAGCTGTACCCACTGCAAGCCCCAGGTCCTGAACCATCTCACCTCTGGAACACTGATGGGAAGGCCGAGACACAACTCTTAAGTGCGAACTTGCGCTCGCCTGTGAGCCCAATATAAATAAGAGTGACTGATGAGCAGCACCCGACACTTGCCAAGCCATGTGGAGATAAATAAGTTGAAAAACATGACGGCGGAACCCCACCCTGATGCACCAGCAGAGGATCCTTGGCCCTTGGGAATAAAAATAAGCAAATGAGTCCCTAATGAGAACTACTAGCTTTAGGAGATTTTTTTTCTGTTTTCTTTGCATAAGACCCAGAATACACCAGTAAAACATTTGGTCTAACCATGTATAGGCAAAGTGTCCATAGGGGACATCCTTCCATAAAATGTCTAGCACTAGGTCCCATTTAACTTTCTTTCTACCCAGCAAATGAGTACGCCAGTAGCAGTAGTTCACACCATGCTCAGCTTAATGTTAATGAACAGAAATTGAGACAACAAAATAACAATAATAAATGTACATGGAAAAAATGGATTTTACATAAATGAATCCCTGTATGTGGAAAGCCAACGTGAGGTCATGTCCAACTAATGATTTTCTTGCATATCTTGGTGATGCAATTTTAGAGATAGATACAAGGTCAAACCCAGAAAATGAAAAGGTATAGGGAAAAATTGATCAAGCATACAAATGCCAACCTGAACCCCATCAATGCAAGGTACAATAACAGGGTAAATATGATGACCTATAGTTATTACTCATCTACATAGTGAAGTCCTCCTGACCAAGTACAGTCCCAGGCCCTCACCTATAGCCAAGTACATACATATCATACGGAAAAAACAGGCATAAAAGGCAGACAAGGTACCAGCTAAACAATAGAATAATATTTGCAAGAGAAAACCGGTGAGCATAACAAAACACCAGTTGTAATTGGCAGCCGAGGGCAGCTCCCACAGGATTCCACTCCTTGGGGTGTAAACGTCGGGCCGTATAAAACCAAACAGAGAGTCCAGTAGATTCTTATGATTCCACCCTTTGGGGGCGTAAACTCCCGGCTGATCATACATGGCCCAGGAGCAAAACCATAACAAGCTCCATAGCTTGTGACTTGAGTCAGCAGTACCTCAGGGGGCTAACTCACAACACAACTACCATTAACCTGGCAAAGGTGTACCACCAGGGACATGGTCCAAACCGTAAAACAAAAACCCTGGCCACATCCATTCATGGCACTGGTCAAACCAGATCACATACTTCCACCGGGACTCAGCCCATGGGGAGGCCTTGCACACAATAACACCAGGGACATGTCCCAAATGTAAAACAGAACCCTGGCCACATTAATTGATGGCATCGGGCAAACCAGAACACATACTTCCACTGGGACTCAGCCCGTGGGGAGGCCTTGCACACAAGCCACCATAGCTTGTGCCCAGAGTTAGCCTTACCACAGAAGGCATTTTTTTTGCTGTCAACTCAGCTTGAAATAGCTACTGGCGGATCTTCCATGCACAGTAGCGGCACCCAGGCACCCAGCCAACAGGGAGTCCTGCAGGTAGCCACCACAGCTACTGAGACCCGGGTTGGACCTCCCTCAGACAGCCAACTCTTGTATTGATCTTCATCGTATTTTAGAGGAGGATTACAATGAAAAACTCCTGCACGGCTTCCGATCCTGGGGGACCTCAACCTATACATGCCTAGAAGGGACATGTGTATGTACTTAAGATAGAGATTATGTCCCATAAAATGAACACATTTGAAATTAAGAGCTCTGAATACCAAACAAATGGGGCTATCTGCTTAAATATAAATAATTTCATGATGGAGTGCCGAGTTGTAACTCAATACTCCTTAAACCTCGCTGTTACAGGTCAGCACTAGCCACATGGCTAGTTAAATGGAGGGGGGAAACATAACCAGCAGCTGACCTTAAATAGTGACAAATGAAAACTTTATTTATTTTTTCAAATATAAGAATAGAATACCACAATTGGCGACCTAAACCAACAGGGCAGTTATGTTTAAATAGAAAAGCACAATCCTCCCAAGGAGAGCCAAGAATGAAGCAGTGCCATGTACACACTACTGCTTTTGTCACAGCACTGCAATTTTAATATGCAGTGAACTGGTTATAGAATGGAGGCAGAGGCACAATGTAAAGGTAATGTTAAAAGGTGAATTAAAGGCAAGGAACGTATCAAAAAAGCACATAACTTAATGCATGTTCTAAAAAAAAGGAAATTAATGGTGCAGTGCCAATGATCAGAGAGAATGATCAGGAGAATTATTACATAAAGGGCAAGGAAACTAATCTACCTACCAGAACGTAAGACGTGAAAACATGACAAACTAATCACTGTACTGCAAAGTGAGATTTAGACTTAAAGTTTCCTTGTCTCAGTTCATATTCTTAAAGGTCTATTGACCAATACAAAATCCACCATTTTTACATCACTTGCTAATTTAATGGAGGACTGTATCCTCTATTATCAGCCAAGTATCAGCCAAGTTAATAATCCATTACAATATTGCTTTTTAATAACACATTAACTTATTCCCCACTGTATAGGGGTGAATGGAGTAGCCCTCACCCCTTTGCTTTGGCACATGTTAGGCCTAGCAATGCTTAGCAAAGCCCACATGGAGGTAGTGAGTTTAGACTTTGTAAGAGTTCCTGCCATTGGACAAAACAGCACAGCATTCCTGGAGATCTGCCATGAGGTACTGATCCCTTCACCCAGATCCCTAGCAAACGCCTTGTACAAATACGCCGAAGGGCATCTTCCATGTAGCAGGGGCATTACTAATACACCTATCTGTATAGAAATAATATATAAATACCCTGCAACAGTGTAATCATCCCCCAGCCATTCCCATAACATTAAGTTGGTTTATCCCTAAACATAAAATAAAACCTTGCAACCCCACATGGCTATCATTATACAGGATTATTTCATTCATGCTGCAAGGAGACAAATAAAATCTTAAAATGATTACCCCCCCCCGCCTCCCCTCAGAAACATACCCAGCCATTATAAGGTTATGTGATGCTATTAAACAGCTAGGAACATGAAAAAGTACAGTATGGTTGATGCGACCTGCTCTGGTCAGGATCCACAATAATTCCTTGTGGCAGATAACTGAGCTGATGCTCGCCTGCTTTAGAGTTAAGCTGTTACCAAGCCATTGCTTTCAAAGTGGCTGAGGGAAGGGTGAGGGGAGGTGGCACCCTTATATGCCCTACTCACCCTAATCACACCACTAGCCACCTCCCCCCCAATTCTCTATACTTCTCCCACACTCACACATGGCCCCTGTCCTCCTAGCTGTGCCCTACTCCCAAGGGTCCTGTCTCCTACAACATTTTTTAATGGAAACTAAACATTTTTGTAGGAGGTCTGTTACCACCCCGACGATAACCCTTCATTGCCTGACCAACTAAAAACTCCTTAGTAATATTCTGCTTGCCCTGCAGCTTTAAACAAAAAGCCAAGGCTGCCAGCTGCCTATCCATTCCAGCTACATAGGTCCCCCTGGCAAAATCATTTCCCAGATACCACTATAGCACCACTATCTGGTCATCCTCAGAGCACAGGTTACCTGGCTCATCCAAAAACCCAACCCAATCTTTTCGTATTGCCCTGTATGATGCCCAGGTTGCCAAAGCCAGAGACTTGCCAATTTGTTTCTTGACGTGTTGTCTACTAGACTCCATATCCACGTAGGGACGTCTGCTCCCAACTCATCCTCACCATCCTTTGCCATTGCTGTCGAACCCACACATTCAATTGTAGGCATCGCAGCACTAAATGCAGCAACAAGCTCAAAACCGGTTTAGATGCTGATGTTAAATGATTAATCGCCTGAACAACGCTCATAATGTCACATTGAAAAATTATCTTGGAATTACGCAATTATGCACCCCTAACCTCAAGGGCCACAACTATGGGGAATAACTCCAGCAATGATAAGTTCTTAGTCAAACCATACTGCTGCCAGTACTGGGGCCAGACACCTGCAAACCACGCTCCCTAGAAAAAAGCACCATAACCAATTGCCCCCAAAGCATCAGTCCAGAGAGACAAAGCGTCATTAGATGACACGCTGTCCAACCACAATGACTTACCATTGTTCTCACACAAAAATGTCTCCCGTACCCTCAAATCTGCCTTTTGAGCAGCCAACAGTCGGATGAAATGACGTGGAGACCATGTACCCACAGTGGCCAATGACAGCCTTCTACAAAAAACTCAACCCATGGGCATGATGTAAATTTTATTTACCCAAAAGAGACTGCAGCCACACTAGTGTAACCTTTTTAGGCCTTACTAACCAACAAACGTAACTACTCAACCTTGTCTAATGGAGCCTGCACAACATCCTATCTGAACCAATTTCAAAAACTTGATAACTGAGCAGGGGCCCTCACGTTTATCCGCTGCAAGCGGAACACTCCTTGTAATGTGTGAAGCAAAACAGCACAAACCTGTGACCCTGACACATAAAAAATCACCAAGATCGTGCACCACTGACGACAATCCCGCCACATCTCGAATAACCCATTCTAAAAACATGCTAAAAGTTTCAAAATGTGCAGAAGAGATAGCACACCCAATGGGAAGACAACCGTCTACATAAAAATAACGACCCCAATGGCACCCCAATAAGCAAAAAACTATCCGGATGAACCCGTAACAAGCAGGCCGAACCACATCGACAGCCCTGTCAAAAGATGTATAAGAAACTTTACAAAGTTTCCTGCCTATCCCGTCATTCACCGAACGCCCCTTTGGAAAAGACAGATGATGAATGAAGCGAAATTTAGATGCCTCCTTTTGGGGCACAATACCTAATGGTGAAATCATCATGTCAGACATAGGAGGGTCAATGAAAGGGCCAGCCCCACGCCCTAGCAACACCTCCTTCTCATTTTTGTCTTTTACCATCTGCGGATGCAACAAAGCCAACTTAAGGTTCTTTGCCATAAAACCCCGAACTTCACATGAAAAGGGGATGAGAAAACCAAAACGAAATTTTTTTTTAATAAGCTCAGCAGCCTCCTTATTCCCGTACTGCCGTAGCCACGGCAGCATCACATCCATGTTCACCGGTGAAACCCCCTTGACCAGGGAGGTTGGGCAGCTTAGACTGCTTGCCCTTCTTGAAGCATTTGACATAGGCATGGCTACCCCCACAACCTGTGCACTCATGTTTATACAGGCTGAGCACCAGACGCATTGAGATTCATTGAATTGCCAGTACAATCCCTTCTTCTTAACTCTGACATCACTGGCCGCATAGGGCCCTGATCAAAAGGACCGCTCTGTCCCATGCATAGGAGCCATCACCTTTAGCCATAAAGCAATATCCTCCTGATCCCACCGGATCGAGGCACAAACAGCTTTCCTCTGCCTAAACTCTTCATCATACCTTAGCCAAGCTAGGCCTCCATAAACTCTGTGCGCCTCACTAATGCTGTCCCGATAACAAAATAATGCAGAACAACTCTCTGGTGATTTCTCACCAATAACAGTGGTGCAAGAATTGCAAAAGCTTGCATCCAATTTGAAAAAGTGCGGGGCATTAACCTATATCGCCGCTTCTCCTCATCCTCTTTCTTCTTGTCATTCGCTTTAGATACCCTGTCCAAATTAAACCTTTCAAGTGGAAGGAGAGAAGATATGTCTACATATTCCCCTTTCCATATTTTCTCCCTCAGTTCTTGTTTCAAATGTGTCCCTAAAGGACCTTCCTAAGGGACCGAGAAGGCAGAGCTGATATAACAGCTGAGGGAGAGGGTGGAATGGTATCGATCTCCGTGCTGGGGGCTTCCTAGGCCTGGAACTTGTCCTGGGTCTTGGTTTGTCAGTCACAGGACCTTCCTCAGAAGATACGATATCCTGAAACCTGACCTTAAGCCACGAAACACCCTTAGTTTGGGCAGCCTCTCTCATACTGGACAATAACATTTAAACGTTGTTATCTATAATGTACAGACAATCTGCTAATCTTCTCTTCTCTGTATATCAGTTGAAATAAATACATTCACATAAATGTATCCAGTATATTTTCCCACCAAAATTTTACCCCCACTCAGCTGATAACTTAGTAGCTGACCGATGTTTGACCCCCAAGCCTCCCCAGTTCCTTCCTGAGTGCATGGCTGGGTCATGTAACCCCTTCTGCCTATAGGTCTCCAGGGGTCTCTTTGAGGCCAGCCGCACTGGGAAATCTATATAAGCTGCTGTCTTCAAAGACAGTCTCTTTCTTGCTTCTTCCGAACACAGAGCGTGAGCTGACGGCTTCAAACACTCAGCAGTCCAGAAGAGCCTGGCGTATCTGCACTACACTGGTGCGAGAGAATCAGACATTTCCATAATAGTTATGGTGCAGCAGGTTGGAAAACACGACATCCACAATGTCTGAGCCAATGAAGCAATCATCATAATAAGTGATGTCTTCTCCTTGTCACTTTAAGCTCAGCGTGTAAGGCATGGAAAATATTATCCAAAATGCACAGATCTGCCCTGGGATCGAAGCTTCTACCTGTTGAGTTAGAAAGGAAACAATGTATTGTAAGAAATGTATGCACCTTCTTAGAAATATATACTCACACTAAATCACACTAACTCACTCTAAATCACTCCTAGAAATTATGGCCCTCTTACAGCAGGGTTATTCTTTTAGGGAATGTGTGACGAATAAAGCACAAATACAAGCATATAGAAAAATGTATATTGATATTGAATTAGGTCACTGTTACAGGTGATAAAACATATAACATACAGAAAACATTTGATAATAATACAAAACAAAAGGGATACTTAAGCAAATTCTTGGGAAACCTCTCTCCTCACAGGCTTCTCCCGAACGCCATCTTGCGCAGCTTCGTTCTGAGTCTCCTGACCCAGGACATTTCTGTTCGCTGTGCTCTCCTTTCTTAGACTCCTCTTTCTCCGAGGCTCTCTTTCTCCGAGACTCTTCTTTTTTCTCTTACTAGGACTTCTGCTCTTACTATCAGACTCTTCTCTTACTCAGACTCTGACTCAGAATCTCTTTCTCTGTTACTCCTTTCTGACTCTCTTATCTCTCTTCAGACTCTTCTTTCTCAGAAATAAATCCTCTTTTCTCTCAGACTCTCCTTTTCTCTCTTACTCAGACTCTTCTGTACGCTGGGTACTTCAGACTCTCTGACGCTGTTACTGACTCTTCTGACTATTGCAGCCCCTACCTAGTCATCCCAGAATTCCTTGTACTTCCCAGAAAGTGGTTTACCCAACCCCTCTTTCCAGTATTTTCCTGTATGACCCAATTATGGAGGAGACAGGTAGTCTATGCAAACATACACACAGTTATGTTAATATACATTGGCTTCAGTTGTCTGACCCCCTGTGGGGTATCCCACCTCTGTTGGAGCCTTTGTTCCAAACCCTTTGTAATGCATTACTATGCAAATGACCTTACATTGTAAAACCAGATATCTCACCTTATAGAAACCCAAATCGTCCCCAAAACATTATGCAGTAAATGTAATGTCCCATTTTAAAGGCACCCTTCATTTCTTACAGTATGATACATTGTTTCCTTTCTAACTCAACAGGTACAAGCTTCGATCCCAGGGTTAAGATGTGGCTCTCACACTCAAGGGACGAAATATACACACAGATTATACAGCGAGACCCTCCATCTATAGGAAGCAATCCATTAAGAAAATAGTTACAAAAAAGTATTACATGTAACAAGTTGCTTTAAACTATTGCCAGATTGGGTCATCGGTCATCGTAACATTAATCCTCTACTCTAATATTTCCCCAAATTTTGGCAGGAAACAAATGTTCCCAGAATAGAATGTCAGTGTTCTTGATATGACAGCCTTCATATTGCACTTAATTCTTCATCATGGGAAAGTAGTGGATGAACAGGTTTAATATATGAAACCCTCGCAGACAGAACCCCAGACTGCAAGAGAGAACAGATGATTTTCCCAGCGTGGGGTAAAATCAGAACACTTACAATTACTCGGTGACAAAACAAGGACAATTTGACATTATCGGCGTGGAACCAACAAATACTAGACAGAAAGTGTGAGTTTGTATATTTAACTTGTCCTTTGCTGGAATGAATAGGCATATTTGGAGTTCCAGATTTAAAATTAACTTGAATGAAGCCATGATCTTTGGGTGCATTAAAGTTTTAAGGGTTTTGCCCTAGAAAGAGTTGCATATGCATTACAAGCTAGTGAGTGTGCATTCATACTTCCCAGGTGTCCCTGATCAGGAGGCACCCAAATAACCTTGTTCCTTCTTTTCTATCGGCTGAAAATCTTGAGCAGTGATTAGCGTTTTACTGCCACAAAAATTATGATCAAACAGCAGTAAATGGAGTTATAACTTAAAATGTATGAATAAAAGGCATTATTCTGTTAAATGCCTTATTTAATTACATAAGAAACTATCCATAGGTCACAAATACATAAAAAGTCTTTGCAAAGCTCTCCTTCCAACTATGGCTCTAACCACATTGACCACATTGTTAATGATGAAACATGAAGAAGAAGGGTTCTGTTAAGTGCTCTCGGGTCTATCTTTGTTTTGTGGAGAAATGAAAGTCACAGCTGGAACCACCGCTGATAAATGTGGCCTCCCCTTCCGAAATACAGTCCTAGTGCCGTCCTTCCATTTGTGTGCTGGGACCTCTTTCTACTTAGCTTGCATTTTCTGTAATGTGTTTAGAGATGTCATCACAAATTGCAGCATTACATCATCATCCCTAGTACTGCTGAATGGTCCTGCCATGGTTTCACACATCAGAGCTGGAAATACCGCTTCGGCCCACACAACTTCAGCGTACCTGTTATACAAGCAGAAGAACATCAGTATCCAGACTCTTCTGTGACTCACGCTGGATACAATACACATACTCTGTTGTAATGGTATTTCAAAGCAGTTCTGTAGGCCCAGTATTTATTTATTAAGTGGTTGTCGTGTTTCTGTGTATAATTAAGAACTTTGAATGATACAATTATAGTTTTTTAGCATTAAAAAAGACACATTGATAACAAGACTTATTGCTGTTTAAGCATTTAAAGAAAGAGCTTAAGGTCTACTTGTTAAAAACTATCTGTTGCCTGCTTGTTTTATGCAAGGACCATGTTACTCTATGAAAATCCAGGAAAAGTAGAACTCTTCGTGAAAGTCTTCGTGTTCAGAGTAGAATCAATCACCTAATTATTGGAACGATAAAATTCCAGATCCTAGTAAAAATTATGCCACGTTCCCCTCAGCATAGGACAATTGAGACAAAAAAGATGACTTGGGAATCTCTGAAAGGCATCTGGAACTTCCTCTTGCTTTTGCTCCACATACTCCCATGTTTATGGAAATTAATTCAGAATTTAGAAAATTACATAGATGTGGAAGATTTTCAATTGGCACAGGGCAAGATGGAACTATTCCTAATATGGATTATTATTATTACAATGGATTATCTTCAATTAGTTCATGGATAACCCTCGCTGACGGAAGTGTGAAACTAGGGCTATTACATAGGCAACCACAACTATGAAACCCTCAACCTTTGTTTATTTTAGTGTAAAAAAGCATCATTAACTTTCTGTCAACATAAAATATTATATCCACCTTGACTAGTCAAGAGATAAGAACATTCTGTGATACAATAAAAAAGAACTAACTATATTGGGTCATTAAGTGCCAAGCAGGACTGAGATAATTATTTGGCCAGTGATGCTAAACCATTGCTACGAAACCGGGAAAACGATGTTCTAAGATAATAAAACGCATGGTTGGTGTGGTGGCTTCTGGTATTCAGTAGCTGCTGGAAATGCCCAAGGCTGACCGGTCACAGAAAAGTAATTCCAAATTCATAATGGAATTAAGATTTGGCCAATGTTTCCTTCCATCATTTCCAAAGCTCTGTATCGCCTGGCATGAAAGAGCATCACCAGTGCCAGGGTTAAAAGCTCGCCATCTATGTCTTCATCGCCAACCATGTAGAGGCACATGCTTACAAACATGGTGGAGACCATGGTGTTGCCCCTATCAGCTCAGTGACCTTTCCAGAATGGACAAACAACCGATGATCTGAAAGATTACAGGGTAATAAATTAGTGTGGCCATAACTTGGTCTTATTGACTTTCTAGATACAAGTGTTGAACCTGTGGCATCATTCAAAGATTGGCAGTAATTTTGTTTTAAATAACGTACTTAATGGGAGTTTAAGTCAATAATAGGTTTGCATTTCCATAAAATGCAGATGATTACAAACTGGGCCATCTTTATCTAATGTATCTGTTCCTCAGTTCTGGTTCTATCAGACCCTTTCAATGTATGGACTGTGAGAAAAAATGTTGGCACTATAGAAATAAATGATGAGAAATGATTAAATAAAAAAAAAAAAAAAATTAGCACGAGGATTGACACTGCCTCTATTTTGTTAGTTTACAGTTTTGAAGGGCACATTATATGTAAAATAAACAGCATAACATATGTTGTATCTGTTGCAGATCAATTTAGGAGTAAGTAATGAAAAAAAATGTAAATAAATTGATAATTCATAATCGTAGATATATCTAGTTCTGGATTGAAAACAAAAAACAATATGGGAGAAATTAGCTTAGTCTGCCAGCAGGGAATGTGCCTTTCAGCTAGAAGAAGAACACCATTCAAGGACTTAAAATAATAAATAATAATTAAAAAAAAACTTTGTGAAAAAAATACAATGTTATCAATTTCTTGATATTTTAAGGAACGTGTATAGAACTGTGTGATTATATCACTGTGCCCTTTGCCTGTGAGTTCTAGATAATCACTCTTTGGAAATCAGAAAAATCATATTAAATAAAAAAGAAGGAAAAAAATAATGTGGTCAATGATTAACTGGGTCAGCATCCTTACTCCCACAGTGTTACGTTAGTCGGTATAAAATTACCGCAGACATCTCCCTGGTCTGCTTAACGTGCCAAGATGCCAGCACTGAAAACACCTATAGGTCTCGTCCTTTTAGCATTGGCATCTGGGTTTGGCATCGGGAATGGGGGTACACTGCGTAGCAACCCCAACAGAGGTAAGAACGTACATTTTCTAGATGATTAGAGCGCATTAATTTAGATTTATAATTTAAATTAATGCTACCTTAAATTATTATGTGTAAAGCTAATCCTGTAATATGTAAGTCTAGAAATTTGTAAACTACAACAACCTGTATGAAAAAGTGAATAATGGAATTCTTTATTTTATTTTTTTTTAAATACCAATGTTCATTCCAAAATCGAAAGAATTCAAAAATATATATAATATTTAATATAATTCTATTTAATCTGCTTTTTCTATATAATTAATAAAAAGAATTTAATTCCAAAGCTGTCAAACATGTGTTGTACTCGTATAACGACCAAATGTCTACCTATTTCCAAAATAGCTTCCAGATGTGGAGATTTATCTTTGGCCAATCAACCAGACGATTTCAAAATCCTATCTAGAATTGTCGGTGGTCGGGCGACTGGCAAAGGTCGCCATCCTTGGATGGTGAGTGAATGTATTATACATTGTGTGATCATTTATTCAGTGGAAAGTTAGTTAGTGTGTAATAGATCAATAAACCTCTTAACTGCAATGATTTTAAAATTTTTTTTGTTTTTAATTGAAATTTCACATACAGCCACATGGTTCTTCTTTAAAATAACTGCATTTTCTGTAGAGCGGCTTTCATAGTATGACCAGATATGATTCGAGCTCCTGCCATGGACTTTGTATGCTATAGTTATAGTGATGTACTCTATGTTGGGTACAATCAGCCAGCGTGTATCTGACTTGGTTTCATACATGTGTACTAAATTGTAACCTGGGTGGCCGAGCAACTTTCAGTCTTATAAGCATGAACAGGCAGACGCTCATACCTGGGAAGTCCTTTAGGCCTTGCTGGCCAGACTGAGATCTCCCCTGCTCTTTATAAGTTGCAGTAAGGCTGTGTGGTGAGTATGAGTGGCTAGCCCCACTTTATTAGATGATAATAGGTAGAGTCTGGGGAGGAATTAGCCGTGAACACACATCGTTCCTCCACCTGGGGGCTAAAGGTGCCAACCATGGGTGTTCCTCAAGATTGTAAGCCTGCGAGCCGGGCTCTCTCCACCTAATGTATTGGTTTGTCTTAGTCTGTCAAGTCTCGTCTTGTCAGGCCCCTTGAACAATATGCATTGTATTAAGCGCTGCGTAAATTGTTGGCGCTATAAATAAAAGCTAATAATAATAATAACTAGAAACCACCGGGCCCTGGTGCAAAAAATTGCCCTGTGCCCTCAAACTTCAACAGCTGGTCTGTGTCATCATTGCCCCTTTCCCCTCTCTTCTAAAATACAACATATGTAAACACACACTTACTCATCCTCACTAACACAAACTCCATCTCATCCCACTCACACATGCATGCTCATCCACAATTACACATCCATGCTAATACACATACACAGTTACACATCCATCCTCACATACATACAAGACCACATCCATGATCACATGCATGCTCATACACACAAGTACCTATGAATGCTCACACACAAGTCCACATCCATGATCACACACACACACACAAGTACACATGCATGCTCACACACAAACATATATATATCCTACCTCCTGCCCCTGCTTAACTCTCACCGCTCCTGCAGCTCTCCCTCTAGCAGCTTCTCGTGCATTCTGCGACCCTGACACATCCCCGTCTACCCCTGCTGGTTCAAAATAGTTTAGAAAGGGCCTTTCCGACCTGGATCAGTGAATTGGTACAAAGAGACAGGAAGAAAGGGGTTGCACTGGGCCCAGTGATGCCCACCTGGATCCCCCAAAAGAAGCTGGGTTTCACCTGGAGACCCTGGCTAAAACCAAGTTCTCAGCTCTGCAGATGTCAAGTAATACAGCAGGTCAGAACACATTTGTCGCACATCCAGCGCCATGTATATTGTATTTTAAATTAAATTGGTTAAATTGTGTGTGCTACATATCATAATTTTATTGTTTCATGGGCAATTTTGCCTTTATTACTCACACACATGTTAACTTTAAAATAAAAAAAAAGTTAAAGAATCATTTAAATATCAACTGAGAGAACTTTGCAAATTATCTAGATCTTCGTTTAATTTTTTAAAAGGTCTAGTAATATTTTTGAAGCATTTGTAATGATACATGTTAAGTTACCTGCTATACGGAGTCTGATTTTGCTTTGGTGTTTGGAAACGACTGCGGATCTCATTTAAAACTCTCCTTTAGGTCTCGCTGAAACGCGACGGAAAGCACTTCTGCGGTGGGACTATTGTCAGCGCAACCCATGTTATTACAGCTGCTCACTGTGTGACTGATAAGTAAGTATGCAGAACGTGTTTCACTCAATGGGATTTAAAAGGATGCTGTCGCCCGCCGTGACCCAGTTGCACAATTTCCTAGGAAGACAATAATATGGTTGTGGGTAAAAGGAATAACAGCATCAGGAAAAAAAGGAAAAATACAAAAAATGTAGCATTTTCTATAAAGTCTATCCCAGAAGACTTGAATGTTATAAGCTGAATCTGTTAACCCTGTGTGAGCTAGCATTGTATGAGGGCCAAGGCTGCCGTCGGTGGGATTCAGAGGCGTATTTCGTTACCACAATTACATACTTCCCAAGTGTCCCTGTTTAGAGGAGACATTCCTTTCTCACTCATTGAGCAGCAGCTCACCCGACTGTGGAATCTGCCCCATGTGATGGTCACGGGGGCTGTCCCCCTTTACTTGTGGTTTAAGTCAACTTAAGCCAAAATATAATGTTGGGAATTATCTCCATGAATTAAATTAATCATATGTTTCATTAATTTTTTTCTAAGCAATCTTACTGTCGAATCGTATATATTATCAACGATAATGTTATTGTCACCTGTCCTACTGTTGTAACGGCGCTACAGAATCTGCTGGTGCTCTATAAATAAAAGTATATATTAAATGTATAATGGGCACATTGAATGTAACAGATAACTCCATTATTACCAGGGCTAAATAATCTGTTTCTTCAAGGGGCATTTACTGTAGGTCCTAGAAATTATTGAATGGTCCTCAGCATACTTTACATATGGGACATCAGTAGTCAAGCAGGAATCTGAGCCTATAGAGTGATACAATATGGTGGAGTATCGGCTGACCCTTCTGTTTTACGAACTTAAACCTTATTGACACTCCTCATTTTCTCCTTACTAATCGCAGATATGTCCTGGTGTATCTAAGAGTTCATGTTGGTGACTATGATTTTACAATAAAGGAACCATCAGAGAAGATATTCACAGTTAAGTCGATCCTGAAGCATCCCAATTTCAACCCAAGTAGGCCAATCAACTTTGATATTGCAGTCCTGGAGCTGGAAGGCTTCATAACCTTTGGTAATATATTTACATTATATCTCAGAAGAGTCAATAGATATCAAGGTTTTTTCAGTTTCATTCTAAGTAGGTTTTGTAAAACATATATATTGTATTCTTCCAGATGAAACGATTCAGCCTAGTTGTCTACCAAACCCCGATGACGTATTTGAACCTGGTGTCCTGTGCGTTGCACTTGGATGGGGACGTTTGAAAGAAAGTAAGCTCATCTTACCATCCTAAATGAGACATCAATCACTGCTCATGGCGTTTGCTACCATGTGGTCTCTGATCATCATACCCTCTTTCCCAGTAGTCCCAAATCTGACTTAGAATTGTCTTCAGCGATTTCATTAGTGTGTACTATGATGGTGCTATATAAATCAATAAATAAAAACGATAAAAAACTCAAGTTTTATCATATTATCTATGAATTAGAAAGGACCACATGTTTGCAGGAGAAACTAAATTAGAGTTAGCCCTGCCAGATGTAGTAATAATGCTGTCAGATTAGATTTCTCAACTAACATCTAATCATACCACGGTTTGATTTATTTTTTATTTTTTTAACTAAACACTAAAAAAACTATCCAGCCAGGGATTTGGGAGCGCTTATACCTCTTATTATTCCTGTATCTCTTAACTATGTATTTGCCCATTAGATGGTGTCCTCCCTACTACATTACAAGAAGTCTCCCTGCCTATTATTGAATCCAGGAAATGTACAAATGTGATGGCGACTCTGAAAGGGGCCCTACAATCTCAAAGCATCTTATGCGCTGGGTTTCCAGAGGGCGGGAGAGATGCCTGCCAGGTGTGTACTAAATTGTTGACTGGTTTTGTGAGATGTGAGAAGTGTGAGATGTTTTTGAAACTAGGCCGTAGTGTGATCTTCTCATTTCCCTTTGTGTGTGTTGATGGGGATGATTTGATTCAGATCATGTCAACCACCAAGTACTATATATGTATGTTGAGCCATTTGCTGCATTGCAGGGTGATTCCGGTGGCCCACTGGTCTGCCAAAGACCACACGGAAGCTGGGTTTTGGTTGGCGTCACATCTTGGGGAATGGGTTGTGGGCGTAATTGGGATAGAAACATGTTACAGCTTCCAGAGAAGAGAGGATCCCCAGGAATCTTCACGGACATCCAGAAAGTGCTCCTCTGGGTCTATATCAACTTGGACAGAGGTGAAACAATGTATTCATTTTTTTAAATTTTAATTTAACAACTTATTCTGGGTTTCATTCTGTTTAGGATTTACCTACCAGCCCTCACCTATGTAAACCTTGGAGATCCTTTCACCCTTATAATACTATATAATACATGAGTTCCAACTTTTAAACCTTTAAACTGTGTTAGTTATTGAATCATGGGCCCAGGACCACCACTCAGCTTATTCACTACAAAATAAGAAGGACTTATCCCAGATACACACTTTAATCAAGATCCAAACCTGAATGTAGAAGTGTTATTTTTTATTTGTTATAATATTGATTATAATATTACCTGCTGAGCTGTGAACTGTGTAGATTGTAAAACTGCAAACCAAAAGAGAGCCACGGTGTTAACATTTTTAAGGTTCATCACAGAAGCCTCAAATGGGCTGAATCATCAATAACCGTGTTAAACGTACCGGTAATATAGGAAACTTATAAAAATCACATTGTGATAAAACAATACAGTATATATTATTGCACATCATATTGACTAATATGAGTGTTTATGAGAGACACAAACTGAAAAGGTAGCAGCAAAATACATAGATACACAAGCATACAAAATGACTATTTTTCTTCATACAGTCCTAGACCAAATGGCACACGGGCAGGGATACTGTCTGGTGTTCCCCAGCTTGGGACCTCAATAAGGAGAGCTTACAGGCCACAAATGAGGCAAAGCTGCCAATCTCATGGGGCCATCTTGAGAACCCACCATTCCCACCCCTTAAGGAACTTGCCTCTTTGATCCTGGGCTTTCCAGTTAAAGCCAGGACCGGTGGCCATCTGTCCCTGATTCGGGCACCCCAGGCAGGTACTACAACAGGTCTCTCGTGTACAATATGTCTAAAAAAATTATAATGTAACCTCTTCCAACTCTTTTCCTTTAATTAGATACAACCAGACTGACTTTTCCAAAAGGTAAGTTCATTTAGTACCTTCTACAAGAGTAATGAACCTGATTGGATCTTTTTACCTGCGTATAAAAACTCTATTGTATCATGTAGTGAGCTGTAGCGTGGAAGATGGTTTATTGAGTGGACCTGAAGGAATGATAATTTTTCCTGATAATGGCATGGCGCATTACGCAAACAACATGTGAGTATCCAATCTATCCACTGCGCGCTACAGGCATAGGAGGCCCCTAAATCGGAACCAAAAGCTTGTTAGATAAACATCATATACCTGTTTTCCTTAACAAAAATATAATGTAACAAAGAACAAGAAAACAGAATATATCAAAAAGAAGTGATATAAATAATAAATATACAAAACTGTACTTTGAACCCTTGTTTGTTTCCAGGCGTTGCCAATGGAATATAAATGTTCCAGAAGGAATGATGATTTTGCTTAATTTTTCTCATTTTGATGTGGAGCCTGATTACTCCTGTGATCTGGATTACCTGGCTATCTATTCTGAGGAAGGACGACTTGTTGGTAAGTGAAAAATAAATCAAACATCAGATCACAAAATCCAGAATTTGTCATGTACAAAAATAAAAACAAATACATTTTGTAATGTTTGAAAAAAAAAAAACTTTTTCCCCACAAATGATATAAAAAAAATTCACATAGACAAATGTTTTGCATCTTTATCCAGATCACGGATGTAATAGCCAAAGTAGAATTTTCATTTTCATTAAGAAAATGTTATTCTCAGACAAAACACAAGTTATCTCTCCCATATTATTAAGTTGCTGATTGTTCTTTATTGGCTCGGAAAGCCTTTGTAAGAGCCTTTGGGTGAGAACAAGGGAGAGAACTTCAGGACCAGAAATTATTTCTTAATGTTCTCCGTGCCAGACCTCGAAAACTGATTTCCGCTTCTATTAGGTGAACTTTTAAACAAAATATCAACCCATAGGTAATTTTTACAAAGTAATTCAGTTTTTCTAAAAATGTATGACAGTTTCCCTTTTTCTGGTTCAATATAACCAAATTAATCTGGAGAAGAGTACCGACCTATTCTCGTATACTTTGATGTAAAAAATGGTACAAAACCTGCTCCAAAAATATGGGTATTTTCCCTTCTTCTGGATCAACTAATTGCGGTTTGTGGAATGGTTACATTTTGTTGGACTTTCCACTCTCACTCTCTCACACACACTCTCTCTCATGCTCTCACACACACTCTCTCTCATGCTCTCACACACACTCTCTCTCATGCTCGCTCACACACTCTCTCTCATGCTCTCTCACACACTCTCTCTCATGCTCTCTCACACTCTTGCATCCTTTTTCTACCAACTACTTCCATGTCTCCATCTCCTCATTTGCAGCTTCTTGTCTTGCCGCTTTCTTGTTTTTAGCTTCTTCTGTATTCATTCTTGGTCCTCATCTACCTGCCATAGCCTGCTTTGTCCAGGTCTCCCAAAGCGCTTCCCCAA
This sequence comes from Spea multiplicata, assembly GCA_009364415.1. Taxonomy (NCBI): domain Eukaryota; kingdom Metazoa; phylum Chordata; class Amphibia; order Anura; family Pelobatidae; genus Spea; species Spea multiplicata. The sequence goes on along the minus strand of VKOC01016639.1, from coordinate 58,116 downwards.
AAGGGCAGAGCCCTTGCACATTGGAGGATTGGGGAGAGGCTGTGCTTGAGGGGGGTGCAGTGGCTCCACCATTCAGAGGAAGTACATCAAGAGGCATAAAATAATGAAGACAGATTAGGGAGAAAGAGAGGTGCAGAATCACTTTTATTTCACTTCTGGAGGAGAGGGTGTGTGCGGAGTCTCCGTCCTTTTGTAGAAAGTGCTCTGGGAGGCAAGGTTAACAGAGTGGATAGCTGGGAGAAGCAGACCAAGAAAGAAGACAGAAGAACGGATAGAGAAGGAAAGAGAACAAGAAAAGGCAGGACAGGAAGTGGAGCTGCGGAAAAGGAGACGGGGACACCGTGGTTGGTTGTTGGCGGATGGGAGTGAATGGAGGCGACTGACCCTCATAATTTTATCCTGACCGAAAAGGCAGAAATTGAGAGGAAATGTGTGTTAGCATTAATGTATATGTAATTGTGTGTTAGCATGAATGTGTGTGTTAGCGTAATGTGTGTATGTGAGCGTGTGTGTGTTTGTGTGCTAGCATGAATGTAAGTGTGTGTGAGAGGGACTTTGTATTAGCATGAACGTGTGTTTGCGTGGTCACATGAATGTGTATATGTAATTGTGTGCTAGCATGAATGTGTAGGTGTGAGAGTGAGTGTGACCTTCTGGGGGAGGAGCAAAGGGGCCATGGGGCCACTTGCCTTTCCAAGCCCCAGGCCAGAAGGTGCTAGGCATATGCTGTCTTCGTACAAAGATATTTATACACAGAAATGCCATAACTTTTACCAGTAGAGAAAATCTACCCTGTTCTCTGTTTGCAGGAAAGTTTTGTGGTAGTGTTTCTCCTCGGCCCATCCTCATTTCTTCCAACAGTATCATGCTGAGGTTCCTCTCTGATTTCCAGGAGTACAGGACAGGATTTGTGTTAAGCTACTCTGCAGTGGAACCAAACACGTTCCCAGGTGAGATTATCCTTCGTACGGTCACAGATGAATACTCAAGTCATCACATATTTGCATACCTGGGAACTTCTTAGCTCCGGCTACACGAATAAACACTATTTAAAACGTTATTTAAAGGGAAAAATGGATGGGGGGCGATCCCGGAGGATTCGGGTCTTTACCCGAAGAACTGATGCTTCACCCAGAGATCTCTGGGTCAAACCCGGGGAGTTCCCAGGCATGCATATTTTTTCAGCCTAGGACTCAATCTAATTAAATAAACCCTGAAAGAGGACACCTACCCCCGCCTCACTTTTCTGCTGCTGTTGGGTATGTTCCACTATACTATTTTTATTTAAACAATGTTTCCAATGGGGTACAGTTGTGTGGTTGGTCCACCTTTAATATTTGCATTCACGTATTGTTTGATATACCCTGCTTCTACATTATAAGCCCATTTAATCAGGGCCCTGCTCAACTTTTGTTTCTTAAATTCTAAATTAAGCAACATGCCTTTTGTACAGCACTACAAAATATGATGGGTCTATATAAATCCACAATAATAATATATGGCCAGAGTATGTGCACATACACATTCAAGCTCACATACACATTCATGCTCACATACACATTCATGCTCACATACACATTACTGCTAACACACATTTCCTGTCATTTCTCCCCTCCAGTTGTCTATGTTGTGCCAGTTTTCTAGTATTCTTATTTTTAATATGTTCTAGTTATCGCTACCTTCTTAGTTTCAAGTATCGGTAATACGCTAGATCATGGACAGTCAGTTCTGTGCATAGGGTATTACCTATATAGTGGTGTTTTTTTTATATATATTTCCAGATTCCCGGTGTGGATCGTTGGCTGTCCACTTTGAGGAAGGACAGATACAAAGTATGAACTACCCTCAGAATTACGCCAACTTTGCCAACTGCCACTGGTTTATCAGCGCTCCAAAATTTTACACCATCCAGGTATATAGCACAAGACTGAGTTGTGGTTTAATAAAGAGTAAGGTTAATACAGAAAAAGACTAAGAGGGTCCCCTGGTGAATTTATGACCTGGAGGTATATGGATGAAGAAGGGGGAAGGATGATAGAGAATAGCTCATAGCAAAGGAGAATATTTAAGGCTATAATTGGTTATGAGGTCATTATTAGTTATAGCGCGTTGATCAAGTGAGAAACAACATTTCATTACATTTTGGAGTGAAGTAGGCATATTCCCCCTTTTTGGGGCATAATTTGAATTCACTCCAATGTGGGGTTTTGTGTCTCCTTCTGGGTAAACCCCAGGGTTGAACTTAATGGACTATTTTTAAACTGAATTACTATACATCCCAAATGGAGTATATGTACAATCATAAATTATTCCAATGTGGACTTAGATGTCTCCCTTCTGTTCATGCCTCCTCCATTCCTGATTCCCACATATACTGTCCTCTGCTGTGATGTCATCAAGCCCAAAGATATATTGTCATCCTTCTTAGAAAATACTCCATTTTGAGAACACATGCTCTTTTTGCAATAAAATCCAATTTACGGTAAAGTTAGAGGTGATGTTTTTCCCCTTTTAACAATGAAATTAAATTATTCCTCTATGTACAACATATCATCGTTTTCTCATTTTTCTCTAGCTCACCTTTGAGGACTTTGAAATTGAAGCAAGTCCAGATTGTTTTTACGACAGTGTGAGGGTGTATCAGGACCTGGGTGCAGAAGACGAGATTGGTTAGTCTATATGATATAAATAGGATCCTGAGCCTTCAGATATTTGGATCTTGTCTCAGATGAGTACACTCAATACAATAATATTGATGTATGGATCAGTCAAATGTCAGCTTGTGATTAAATGTATTCATTGACTCTTTCCTCTTGATGAAGGTAGTTACTGAAACCTTCTTGAATCACTGTATTTCCTTTGTCACTGCTTCCGTTACATGGTGCCTGACTAATTGGTTATACTTGACATTCTTGGGATGATTATGGAATACAGTCCTGTCGTCAGGGAGTCCCTTATTATTAATATGTTTACATTTCCTGATTATAGCGTTTTTGGGTGGGTATTTTATATATTTATTCGATTGGCGGGCCCATTTGATTGGATGCAGCTGTTTTCGCCATTGTTACCATCTTTTTGTTTATCCGTAGGAAGATACTGTGGATTTTCTATTCCAAAACAAGTTGTCAGCTCCAGCAATGTGATGCACATAAAATTTACCTCTGACTCCACAGAGAACTACATAGGCTTCCGTGCACACTTCTCATTTGTACCCTCGAGCAGTAAGTGAGACTTTTAAGAATGCATCAGTAACACAGAATTCCTCAATTATACTCAATGTTAAAATACACACTTGTCGTTTTGCCCATTCTTTCCCCATTTACTTACCTGTGACACCTTTATAAACCACCTATAGAAGCTTCTTCATCAGCCTTTCTATGTTTATGGATTTTGTGATGGAACGAGCAGGAGAGCCCCTATATGCTGTATCAAAGAAATATGCACGTCTTTTATTAAGTTTGGTAATGACTTCTTTTTAATATTTTTTCTCCACCAAAGAATTGGTAAAAATGATATTGATTGTTATACAAAGGGGATACTGTAAATACCAAATATTTTAGAAACTACACTCACTGGCCACTTTATTAGGTACACCTGTCCAATCACATGGCAGCAACGCATGTAGATGTGGTCAAGACAACTTGCTGAATGGGGAAGAAAGAGCATCAGAATGGGGAAGAAAGAGGATTTAAGTGACTTTGAACGTTTCATGGTTGTTGGTGCCAGACGGGCTGGTCTGAGTATTTCAGAAACTGCTGATCTACTGGGATTTTCACGCACAACCAGAGAATGGTCCGAAAAAGAGAAAATATCCAGTGAGCGGCAGTGGTGTGAAGGAAAATGCCTTGTTGATGTCAGAAGTCAGAGGAGAAAGGGCAACAGTAACTCAAATACCCACTTGTTACAACCAAGGTATGCAGAATACTATCTCTGATAGATGCGCAACACGTCGAACCTTGAAGCAGACGGGCTACAGCAGCAGAAGAACACACCGGGTGACGCTTCTGTCAGCTATGAACAGGCTCACCAAAATTGGACAATGGAAGACTGGAAGAACATTGCCTGGTCTGATTAGTCTCAATTCCAGTTGTGACATTCAGATGGCAGACTTTGGCGTAAACAACATGAAAGCATGGATCCATCCTGCCTTGTATTAACGGGTCGGGCTGCTGTTGGTGTAATAGTGTGGGGGACATTTTCTTGGCACACTCTGGGCCCGTTAGTACCAACTGATCATTGTTTAAATGAGATAGCCTACCTGAGTATTGTTGCTGACCATGTCCATCCCTTTATGAGCACAGTGTACCCATCTTCAGATGGCTACTTCCAGCAGTTCACATCGTCTCAAACTGGTTTCATGAACACGACAATGAGTTCACTGCACTCCCATGGCCTCCACAGGTACCAGATCTCAATCCAATAGACCACCTTTGGGACGTGGTGCGGGAGATTCACATCATGGATGTGCAGCCGACAAATCTGCAGCAACTGCGTCATATCCATATGGACCAAAATCTCTGCGGAATGTTTCCAGCACCTTGTAGAAAGTATGCCATGAAGAATGAAGGCAGTTCTGAAGGCAAAAGGGGGTTCAACTCGGTACTAGCAAGGTGTACCTAATAAAGTGGCCAGGAAGTGGATATCTATTACAATAAATACATTTGCTGATGGCTCTTTTGTTATTTAACGTTGCAGCTTTCATTCTTAGTCAAACATACTGGAAGGAGTATAATCAGACACGCAACGATCAGAAAGAGATGGATATTTCGGGCAAGTAAATTTGCTGCATTCATTCTTCTTCTGCAAATAGCTAAGTGAATGGGGGTCCCAGGTTCCAGGGTCCCCATAAATAATGTCAGCATGGAATTACTGGGGGGAAAACCACAAAAATGGATGATTGCCAATAAATGACATGCCAGGTCTTCTAATCAGAACATAGTGGGACCTGTATTTTAACAGATATAGAACTATTTGTTGGCTGCGCATGCTCTTGGTTACTGTCAACACTCACAGGATCAGTTTATAGACAGATTCGCGTATGTTGTTAGTGTTGAGTGGTTTATATCATTTTGAGTTCTCTGCTTTGTTTTCTAATAGACAAGACCTGCGGAGTGTCTCCCATCCCACCCAGGTTTTTATACAATAGGCTAACTGGAGGAGAGGAAGCGATGCCTTATTCCTGGCCTTGGCATGTGAGCTTACAGTTTGCAGGCGAACATACATGTGACGGAGCAATCATTTCAGAAGAATGGGTCCTTACATCTGCCTTTTGTGTTTTTGAGCGGTTAGTGGTGATTTTAAAGAAACTTAAGTAAAATATCCTCAAATTATGTGTTTTCCAGAAAACTAAAGGTTTTGGGAAATGATACAACCTTACCCTACTTATAAAACGTCTCTTTTTAGCCAATGGGAGTCATAGCCATTACAATGCATAACCCTGGATGAAAGGCGTTCTTCTATATGTATAGAATAGAAAACGTATATATTTTTTGGTACAATAGCAAGGGAACATTATTTTTGTTATTTTCTTGTTTATTTTAGAAAAGACGTCGTGGATTTATGGCTTGTGGCTGCTGGATTACATGACCTGAATGAAAAAGAACACGTTCAGGTACATGAGACTGCCTGCTATCCCTGCTAGGAAGTAACCTTCTGCAATGGCACGAGTGATCTCACACTCATTTAGGGTAACTCAAGTTGTCAGTGGTGATGTGTTGGAAAAGGGATAAGGGATACATTTTAATTAATACTAATTAATACAATGTATGTTAATACTATGTATTTGCTTGCAACCAATGTAAGGAAATGTTTAAATCTTCACATTGTAAACAATTTTTTTTAATAAAAAATATATTTTTGTTGGTTGCTCATGAAACGATATATGCCTTTTTTTTTTCAAGGGTTAAGTATCCTTCCTGTCCTTTTATTCTTCTATTCTATTAAATGCCAATTTCGTTGTTAATGAGGCATGACCTCCTATGTTTTGTTTTAGAAGCGTTCTGTGAAGCAAATATTTGTTCATCCTCAATTTGACCCGAAGTCGATGGACTATAACATCGCTTTGTTCCAACTAACAGAACCCTTCCAATTCAATGTTTACCTCCGACCCGTATGTCTTCCCGACAAAAACAGTGAATTACAGCCTTCCAGTCTGTGTGTCTTATCTGGATGGGGTCTTCAGGGGAAAGGTATATTGCCTCTCAAGGGCTCCCTACTAGCCCTTTGTGATCATAGGTTTGACAGTGATTATCTGACCTGTGTTCAAGCAGGCATCTTAGGAAATCATGGTCTGTTTCTTTATGGCTGCCTGGTTTGTGGATGAGTTTGACCCTCCCTACCCTTAAAATTAAACTAATGTATACACATTCATAGACCAAACACAGTCTAGAGTGTAAACTGGCCATTGGACAACCCAGACAAGTGCCTGGTAGGCCATTGTCTACTTGGGAACGTTTTGGGGGAATTGCTTCATGAAGGGTGGAATTTGCCCCGTGAGGGATTATCAGATTACGTGGGGAAGATTAGTGCCAAACAATTTACACTCGACGAAACCTGGAGAGTTGTCAAAAATGGCCGATGTCTGATGGCACCTCTCACATAGTCACCATTGCAAGATTTATGAGGCAAATGGACTTTTTGGAATGATGTCTGCAAATAATTTGTGAAACAAAACACTGATTTGGAATTACTCTATTTTTTGAGTGATGTTGCATATTTTTGTGAGACTTTATACAATCTCTCTCAAACAGCAGAAGAGGGGAAGTCTACAAAACTCCACCAGCTTGAAGTCCCCATCCTTGTCGATGATATCTGCAGAGGCTACTATAAAACCCATCCTGGTGGGATCACGGAACGGATGTTCTGCGCTGGATTTCCTGTGGGACAAAGCAATGATACTTGCTCAGTAAGTATTTTCAAGTCCAGGAACGCGTGAATAAATATTCCAAGCGATACGATTGCCTGTGCTTTACCTCCAACCGCAGGACCTTCTGTGCTCCAGAGGTGGCGCTGTCCTGGCCTGGGGTTTTCAGCATCTTCCTGGTCGCGGTTTCATGTCTACCCCACAAATATTCACGCTGGCATCCTTCATGTCCTTCCTATGCTTGATGCGAGTTCAGACATTCACTCCTCGCCCGTGTAGTGAGCCTTTGTCTGTGTGCTGAGTGTCTTCCCAGTTTTGACATTGGCTTTCGGTTGGAGACCTGTGGTGGCTCCGACCCTTTGGCTTGTTTTAAGGCTTTGATTTAAGAGTGCCCTCAGTACTCTGTCATAGGCAACGTTTCGCTAAGTCCTGGCGCTCAGGGTTCCTGGAGGCTAAACCCAAAACCCGCATTCTGAGAGAGGTCCCACTCATCTTCGACCAAGGGTACTACTGTGATGGGTGCATTTTAATTATATACTGCCTTAATAAGTAACAGAATGGGTTAACCCAAGAACCCTTAGGGAGAGGAGTGCTCTATAAACCATGACTGAGCCTGTGCCAGACGGTCTGTTCTGCTAAACGGGAGTCACCGTTACTCTGTGGGCAGGAGGCGTAATGACCTGGGTCACAGCTCTGGATATTTTATGGATCCTTTGTTTTATTTAGTGTGGGTTTTTTTTCTCATTCATGCTAACACTTGGGATAAAAAGGAAAAGCAAATAATACACTTTATTTGTCAGGCATATATAATGCATACATGTTTACTTTTCTGCAAAACATACGAACAAGGCAAGGTTTAAGCTTTTATGCCAAGGGTTTAGTGATTTAACCCTTAATGCCCTATATACTATAGATTATAGAAAGTGATATAATCTTTTTTAGGGCCGGCTGCCGCCGTGCCGAGCTTTCAAGTACGAGTGCTGCAATCTTCTACCAAACAAAATGATCCCAAATGACAAGGCCTGGCATTTTCTAACTACGTATGTACTATATAACACAAGAAATGCATTTTTTTTTTGTCAGGGCCAGTCCGGAGGGCCTCTGGTTTGCCTGATGCAGAATACAGCAGGGATCTTCTCAGTTTTTGGCATTGTGAGCTGGGGCGTTAACTGCAAGGAAAACCCCAAACCCGGTGTTTACACCAAAGTCCCCGTATTTATTGAGTGGATTAGTCAGATGATAAATGGGACAGGTACCGTACCGTATGTTGTTTTTTTGTTTTGCTCGATCTGGGTCAGTATCTTTGATTTCGTGGCAGGGGATGGGCATTTGAGGACAACTGCTCCCAACCTAGGTTCTACCCACTTACTCTTCATCTGCTAGTGTCAGGGGCACTCACACTAACACAGATATTCAACACTGACACATTTTCTCACACACTAATACACACCCAGACACACACACTAGTGTAAACAGACACTTACACTTACACACACATTCAGACATTAACGCAACTAGACATTCAACATGAGAACACACAGTAACACACACCCAGACAATCAACCATAATGTGCCCTGACACTAGCACACACATCCAAACTCCAACACACTAACATGCATTAACACAACCAGATACACTGACACACAGGTCACTCACACTAACTCACACACACATACCCAGACACAAACACTACACATACCACCACACACACAATACATACCCAGACACACACACATAACATACCCAGACACACACACTAACATACCCAGACACACACACATACACCCAGACACACACACACTAACATACCCAGACACACACATTAATATACCCAGACACACAAGCTTCTTCAGGTGCACAAACACAAAGGCTAACGTACCCAGACACATACACTAACCTACACAGACATACACACTAACACAACCAGACACACATCCAGAAAGACACACGCAACTCACCCTGTCTTAAGCCTGTCCTGAATTCAACTTGCACACATGATGAGTTAAGCGACTTTGCTCAGCGCTGCCTTCTTCTTGAAATTAGGGGAATAAAGAGGTAATTCTGGGGCTGGAGATTTACCTCTTTATTCTTACTCATAAAACATGCCGCTGTCTTTTCACGGCAATGGAGCAATTCCCCCTGCATCCGCTCATGGCTAGTGTCTACTTCCCGCACACTCAAGAATTAGACCCACTCCTATGTGCAACTCGCTACTAGAGGTCTGGGTAGCCAATCTTTGGAACTTCCCAGATATTGATATGTTGGATCTTATTTAAAAAAAACCCCCTTTATTAGCTATTTTATCTGTAGTGAGAGATATTGTACAGAATCTGGTCATTATAGAAGCAACCTGTCCTGAATTAAAACCATCCACAGCTGACATAAAGTCAGCAAATAATAAAGGGCTGGGAAGGGTGCGATCACATAAGACAAAGCTCGGAGTTTTACTTTTTGGCCAATTGGTCCCTTTTGCAGAATACATAACTTTAGTTGCAGTCAAAATCTTTTGTAGTTATCTGTCTTAATGTTTATTTCTTTTTCTTTTGTTTACTGAAGTATATAAAGAATCAGACAAATCAGGTGCTGACCTTCGCAATCCCTTCATTAGGAAAAATGGAGAAGAACAAGACACCCAAGCAACAAGCAACAGTTTACTCCAAGGTTGTTGTTTATCCCACAATAGAATCTTTAGTTGATATTTTTCATTGGGCCAACATAGTAAAAGATGCTAAGTTACTCAAGCTTTTTGGGACCTCAGAGGTCTCTTATTCAGGTGGAAATATGATTCATCAAATAAAAGGTATCAACTTCATCCATAGACTCCTTTCAATCTTGGGCTTATAGGGCGACAGCCATTTTACTCATCAAATGAACGTGCGGGTATTCATACAGTCACCTATACACTTGCAGAAAGATGTTTGAAGAAGGACCATAAAGAAGATCTAAAATATTCAGATTTAGTGTTACCACAATGGACTTAATCAGGTTACTCAGGACAGATATTTCTCCCCAGCCAGCCCATTTACACTATGGAGGACTCTGCTCAGTCAACCCGGTCCTCTATAGTTGACTTTTGCCCAGATCCGATGTTCAGTCTGGCTGACTGTCTTACACGAGATCCCAGAGACTAGTAAGGAGCTGGTAAGGAGAAGGTGGACTGAGTCCTCTCTCTTATGATTTGAAATGGTAAATAGTATATATTGAGTCGATTGATCATGCGGAGGATTGCACAGAACGTATGTACTTTGGTTGTCCTCTAAGGTAATGAGGTGACGGGTGAGCAATGGCTTTGAATCACACTCCGGTTGCCCCAGGCGCAAATGTGGATCACTTGTTTGATCCAGTCTAGAATGTTATAATTCTGGTTCCTGATGTACTGTTGATTCCTTGATTTGCCTCGATCTATCGCTGTGTACATGTTCGCTGCTTTGTGTGGCAATCTAATTTTTCTTTTTTAGGCATGACTTCTTCTAATGACTCCGGCTCTTCTCAGGACATCTATTTTGCCTCTGGCTGCGAGGATGTGGTTCTGCTGCTATCACCGGGAGAAATTAAATTAGATACAAAGGGCCATATCTACCCAAATGGCTTCAGGTACATGTTGCAATCAGAAGGCCTTTACTTGGTTTTACAAAGAATTTAGGAGACATTGGCTGTTTATTATCGGTGATTAGTTTAGAAAATGTTTTTTTTTTAATTAAATGGAAGCAAATAGAGGACTCAACCTTTCTGGCACATGTGAAAAAAAGTAACTTGGAAAGGCGCAAAGTAGGACACAGAAAGTAAGTGGCTTTAGATTTGTATGTCAGCCATGCACACAGAGCTAGCTAGTAACCTGCAGGCTAGCCAGGTCTGTTTTACGCCTTGGGCTTGCATGTGTAGCATTGCACGTAGGATCAGAACACTTCATGAATACTTGGTACACAACAATTCAGCCATCTATATGCATTTTCCTGATGCCCTAGAAAGCCAGGCAACAGTGAGATAACTTGAGATGTTTGATCTTATTTCTCAGAATGATGCAGTCCTATTGAATGCTCTACCGTAATTGTCATGGTCTGCAAAATCTCTCCTCCCAATGTCCCTTGGAAATTCCTTGTGTAGCCCAGCGATTCAGACATTCACACGTTTCACATATTGAATTTTGGTAAACATGTTGTCACACAGTAGGTTATGGAAGCCATGTTGCTGTTCCCACGAATGACCACTAGATGTCAGTACAAGTACTGCCCTCCAAGAAGGTCACATTTACTAGATTAAATAGTATTTATTCTTTTGGCAATTTAACTAAAGGAGTAAACCAGTACATTTCTTCTGAATATCAGAAATATTGCATCAGCATAATTCGATTACAGTTTAGTGAGATACACTCACCAAAGGTCAAGGAAAGCGAGAAGGAAGATCGGTAGTACCCTTTTTATAGAAAGACTAATGTTGCTTTTGCCCTAAAATTGTAGCTGGAACTTGATTATCTATGGATATAGTATGTATATACTAGAACGCAGTAATTACATTAAACTCTCATTCTTCTTTTATTTTTAAAAAGTATTCTGATACCTGGGAATCCTTAGCATGTTGACCACTAGGTGGTCAACTAGGATGTGAATGGGTGCAGAAGGTCATGGACCTGGTCACAGCTACAAGCCTGATTACACCTGAATGAATATCCTTGATACGGAAAAGTCTTTAAGAACTAACTTGATTGCTTATTTCTTTTTTTCAGTTGTCAATGGAGAATTATTGCCCCAAAAGATCAAATAATAAAGCTGGAACTTAAACACCTACACATATCCAGAGACAACCGAAAATGCTGTAACTCCCTGGCGGTTTACGAGGGAGCATCCAATGATAAAACCTTGAAAGGTGGGACATGATACATTTACGCAGTAAGGATGGATTGATAATCTGGTGTGTTCTAGATATGTGATTTTAAATGGAAAGGGTTGCGCTTGCCGTTCTTCAGGAAGCATTTTATTCTACTGCTATTTCTTAAAATGAACATAAAGGGTTCTACAAGAATATATTCCTTATAAATTATATATATATATATATATATATACACACCGGTATATATAATAGCTGGAATGCTATTGTGTTTTTTGTGGGTCCTGTCACTCCTTTTCCCTAGCAGCCATAAAGAAAGCTGAATCCCAAAAATGGTCTCACTAGTCTTTAGTACAATTATTTAGTACTCTGAAGAGATGAGATCCTCCTGCATCTGGAAGTTTTCCCTTGACGTCCCTTATTCCCAAGCCTGACACAGATCGCTCCGCAGTAGGTGTATGGATCATGTATGGATGGATGTTTTCTGTAGGATCGTATCATATTAGCCAAGAAGTTTATTACATTTAGTTCCAGATCAGCGCAGAATCGCAGTGTTCATATAAGCAGATCATAGAAACTCTTATGTATTACATCCATTCACATATAGTGCATTATTGTCTTCTCACAATTTAGATGAAAGATGCCTTTGCCATCTGAGTAACATGTTGCGATGTAACGGGCTTCATTTGCCGGAGCTGCTGTATTACTTTATTTTTTGTACATTTTGGCACTTGAATGCGTATTTTTCAAGGGCAGATATTCTCCAAACAGCGTTATTGGGAATAGCCAAGTCCACCATTACGTTTATTTATAAAGATCCCAGAGGCAATGTTGGGTTTTAAACAGGGCAAAGTGTTTATTAAACATAATGCCAACAAAGCAGCGACAAAATAACTTAAAACACCTCCCGGCCGGCACGTCAGCTCTGATCAAACATAGCCTGTAAACTATAAATGAACTTGTGACCGATATAAGAGGGAGAGGCGGCTGCTTCAGACATACTTGTGTTCTTGCAAACCTAGGAATAACGTCCTGGCGTTCAAAAAGCACTGCAGTGTCCACCAGGCACCACTAGGGACACCACTTACTGGGGGGAACCCAAAGCCTAGCTTATTCGCTTAAAGCAGCCCCCCACAGATAATCCTGTGCCCGCAATAATATACATCAATACAAAAACAAGGCGGGACGGTGGTAAACGGCTCAAATTAAAGAGGAGTCAAGCCCAGAGGCGCAGCTGTCTGCCCCCAAAAACCCGGGTCCTACCCCTCTAAACCCAAAGAAAAGTGCAGCAAATAACGCTAATGGCGGCCCGGATGTAATCAGCGCATCTGTGTCCTATTGTCTTTTTCTGTTATTTCTATAAAGAAGTTATTATCATTATTGTTTTATATAGCGCCATCATACTCTGCAGCGTTGCAGGACGTTTAGAAGAGCTGCGTGAGTTTGCACGGCCCGTGCCGGACTCTGTCCCGTAGATAAACACCGGCGTTCACCTTTGCCTGATAGAACGTGTTTGCTCAGTAACCTGTAGTAAATTCCGTGGGTTCTCCTCTTTGCAGCTCAGCTGACAGAAGACCTGGTTCCATGCACCACGTGGTCCTCGGGCTCTGCTGTCACCATCGAGTTCTCGACCACCACCAGCGATCCTGAGCTTGAATTTTGGATGGTCTACAGTTTCCATGACCTGAAGTAACGTCTTTATAGTGGCGGTCTCAAAAAAAAAAAAAGTTATTGTCACAGTATGCACAACTTAATTTTTTTAATGTTTTTTGCTAGCTAAGTGAGGTCGTTGATCTCTGGCTTTGTTGCCCTTCCCTCGCTGCTGCGTTCGCGATCCGGTACACGAGGGATTCAAGAATGATAGTAGCTCTCCTCTTGTCAGCTTATCCTGCTATAGTGTCGGAGTTTAAAAGTCGATATTAGAAAAATTAATGTGTGCAATTTTTTTAACCTTCACAAAAAGGGGCAATGTTTCAGCAAAAGAATATTTGAAAAGCAGTTTCATTTCCCTCTCTTAAAGAGTGGCACTTTAATAAAGTGAGTAATATTTGTTGACAATATATGTTTAGGAGGTTTAAAATGAACTGAAAAAATCTACCTAAAGGGCAGCTCATCACATAAATATCATTAGTGCCTCCCATCTCATATCACTTTACACATACACACACGCAACACACACACACTCCCTCCCTGACCACGCACACACTCTCCCTCCCTGACCACACACACACACTCTCCCTCCCTGACCACACACACACTCTCCCTCTCACTCTCCCTCCTGACCACACACACACGCTCAATTACCTTGCCTTGCTGGTTCATGTCTTTACTTCTGTTTGTACCCTCGCTGAACACCCACCTTTGAGTGCAGGCTATGCCCTTATTAGTGACCATGTTGTGCCAACCCTTTTGGGGCCAATTGCCTACCTGCCCTCTTAGGTCAACCTACCACTGAAGTCTATTCACTAAAACGGAGGGCTTTATCATATGTTATGAAGGGCCAATCCCAGCGAGCTTCTGCTACAGGATGAACGTTCTTGGCACTGTAGAATGCATAATGTGTTCAGTCTCCTTAAACATTGAATTATGCATTATAAGGAAACTCTCCTGCAATCTCCCCAACCAGTTCTACCTTTAGTGAATAATCCCCCCCAAGGATCTGCACATGTCTGAAGTGGGTCCATTGAGTTATTATTATCCTCAATATGAATGGAATGGCCCAGTGGGGCATCAGAGTAGAGCTGCTCTGGGATGTTCTACATGTGTAGTCTATATTTCTTTGCCAGTTGGGACAATGGTGGGAATGTCCTGGACAGTTTATGTCGGTCAGGGCACCGTTAGAATGCTTGTAATTCAGATCAATTTGTCCTGAAGAAGTGAATAACAGATGTCACTGGTCACCACCACCTTTGTGTCCGACCAACGGAGCTGAGGAGCTTGTGAATTTGCTAATGTCAGCTCGAGTGCCAACTCAACCACAGTCGTTCATACAGATTAGAGGTTAGGTTGGCACTCAAGTTCAAAGAGTCCTCAGCTTGACAAATTTTACTGGTATGGAGGAGAGAACTCCTTAAACTCAATATGATGACAAACTCCATGATCAATCGCCGGCTGACAAGTTCTTCTCAACAGTAACTCCGCAAAAGAGACGTGCAAGATCTAACTCAACGACACTCACCTCGACTGCGACTCAGCCTTTGGCAACCATGAGTGTTTTTGGCTTCGTTAAGTGCTGTCTGGAGGTTTACTACTTAATTAGACACGTTACCTCTGTGATTTGATTGACAGCACAAACCATACCAAGGAGAACCTTCTTGTCTTTGCAATGTGTTGGAGCCAAACCTGATTCCATGCATGCCCCAGATAATCACCTCTAACTATCTAATGATGTCTAATTATCTTATACTTATAATATATATTATATATATATATATAATCTCGTCCAAAACTATAGTTCAGTATAAAAGATTAGTTTAACTTAGTGATTCCGCCTATTGAATTTATCTTTGGGTTTTCCAACCTGTTCAGTTATTCCATCGGGCTTTCCTAGGTTAAAATAACTTTGTGAGTGTAATAAATGAAAAGTCTAATAAAATGCAGATTGTGGAATAACATTGTTTTATTGTTATAAGATATAAATAGACAGATTATTAATAATAATTATAACAATAATAAATATTAATAATACAAAATAAATAATAATAATAATAATATAATAATAATAAACACTCTCCTCTTCATTTAAGTTCATTACTTGGTTTTGACGCCATTGAACACGACCATTCACACCCGGGAACTCTTTCAGAGATTTCTTTGGGGGTGATGAAGACGTTGGACGCCGTTCTAAATGGTTTGTGCAATAAAGCTGGACTTTGTGAAGAATTGCTATTTCACGAGGCGCTATGAAGGGCCGCCATGAAGGGACACTTGGTTGGCCATGGGTAGTCATCTTTGCAACAGCTGCTCGTTAAAGGGTTAACTCTTCACAATGCATAGTGAAGTGAGTAGTTGGAACTATTCACCCAAGTGGGAGTTTGCCGGAGAGTTACAAAGTCCGATGATGACATTACCTCTGGGACCAAAAATAAAGCTACTTGGAGAACATGCTCCTGATCGCCATACCTGGGACCTTTTTGGGCTTGATCCGGTTTGTGTTTGGCTGCGTCCACTGCCCACCCACTTTCCCTCCTACTCCCAGCCCACTTAAGGTTGCCTGGTGCTAGTCCATCTATGTGAGGCTAGCCACACCCCCTTCACAAAGCCACGCCTCCCTGTAGAGGGAGAGCTCTGGGTAGCCTCCCCCGGAATGTTATCTATCTTTTCATAGCCTTGTAAGCATATAGCCTTCATACAGACCTTATATACACCTTATATACACCTTACATACACCTTATACAGACCTTATATACACCTTATATACACCTTACATACACCTTATTACAGACCTTATATACACCCCTTATCCATACACCTAATATATAAAACACCTTATACAGCACCTTAAGTACCTACTACCCTTTATACACCTATTATTCATACCTTATATAACCTTAATATACCACCTTACATACAACTATACAGACCTCTACTATACACCTTATATACACCTTATAACTCTTACACCTTATACAGACCTTATATTAAACACCTTTAACACCTATATATACACCTACTATACAAAGACCTCTATATACACCTTATATACACCTTATACAGACCTTATATACACCTTATATAGCCTTCATATAGACCTTGTACAGACCTTATAGATCTTATACAGACCTTATATACACCTTATATAGCCTTTATATAGACCTTATACAGACCTTATATAGATCTTATATTTATTCCACAAGGTGCCTATTATAATCGTAATTCCTTATTAACGTTATTTGAATGATTATGTCACTTTTTATATGTTATAGGAATAGTTAACCAGTTTGCTTTACAATGAATGGGAAATAAAGCTTTGAGTAAATATTAAAAGTTTATTGTCGGCTCTAAATGTTGAAACTGAATATTTGATTCAAGGCGCGGCGTGAAATAACGAGGTTATTTAATCAGAAGGAAGCAAATCCAACGTAAATGGAGATGCACTGCGTGACAGCCACAGTCCTTCTCATTCATCTACAGCTCTTAAATTGTTCCGTCCATTCAAGGAAAGGGTTAACTTTTTGGCACCCCCTAGGAGGGGTTAAAATGATAAGCAGCATCATACCTGCCAACAATTCAAAGAGGCAGTCCTGTCGGTGCGGTTAGAAATGTTCTGGTGACCAAAGAAATCACATTAAAACTTTACATACATAATATACATGTATATACTTTTGCCTTCAGAAGAAGCTGCAGCTCCAGAGCTGCAGTAGAACACCTCCACTGAGTGGCTGCTTCAAACAGAAAGAAAGCACTCCTTTATGAATCATAGGCAAAGGCTTATGAGGGGATTCTGCAGAATTGGGGGGATCACTAAAATGTAAAAGGCCCCCCCAGCTGCCATGTGCATTAAGGCTGATATGATGGCTGGAGAGTCACTTTAACCCAGCCTTTCATGTGACTTGATGCCCTCTGGTTATTTCTGTGACTGACTGAGGCATTCAGGGGATGGGGAATGTATTTTATTCACACGGTTTCATTAATAAACTCATTTCTGCGGTTTCTACACATATTATTGTGATTTTTAGGGCCGTAGAACACCGGGATATCCTCATACCCAGCAAACACTCTGACACAATACAAAAGAGGGACAGAGGGCTATGGGGTCTGAATAGGGACTGTGGCTCCAAAAGAGGGATATTTAGCAGGTACCCTACAGCTCATAGTGTTGAGCCACCGTTCTCATTAAAGAAATGTAGTGCATTCAGTTGTAACAAGAGGTGCGGGGCATTTGGCTGAGGATACCGGGAGTTGTAATCCGCACAGGATGGAGTTCGGTGTCCGCCGACTGGCACGCCCCTCCCAGTTAGACGGCCTGGTACTGCCCGGTGGGTGTGGCGGGACTGGATGGGGCGCGGCCTGGGCGGGGAGCAAGCGGCAGGTTAAAGCAGGAGGCAGCGGAGAGATTGTGCTGGTGCTGGAGTCATTAAGAGACCATGGAGGCTGCCCTGGTAAGTGCGTGCTGTATGTGCTGTATGTGCTGTGCATGCTGTATATACTGTATGTGCTGTATGGGTGTATATGCTGTATAGGTGTATGTGCTGTATGGGTGTATATACTGTATGTGCTGTATGTGCTGTATATACTGTATGTGCTGTATGGGTGTATGTGCTGTATGTGCTGTATGGGTGTATATACTGTATATGCTGTATGTGCTGTATGGGTGTATATACTGTATGTGCTGTATAGGTGTATATGCTGTACGGGCTGTAGTCATACTCTGTGACTGTGTAATGTATACATCCCGCTGCCCGTGACAGATCAAGAGACTTTAATTCCCGGTATGATCAGACTGACTGACGCGCGGATCTATTATAATCATTGGCTTGAATAGCGCCATCATATTCTGCAGCGCTGTACAATGGATAAACAGAACAGAGCACACAGTGCATCACATAACAACAACTCCTTCATTGCCATGAGCACCATGACTGACCCCTCCATTCATAACTATGAGTGACCCCCCTTCATTGCCATGGAAACAGCGTGTTTAATAAATAAGGCTATGAGATGCTGTTTGGTTTATATAAAGTAACACTGCATATAACGGCTCGCCGACACATACCTGCGAAGAATAGAATTGGAATTGTTTCAATTGGCACTTACAGGGTTAACCCAATGTGGCAGCGGTGTGTGATTGGTGGACTACAAGCCTCTTCTGGGCAGGGGGCGTGGCGCTGGTCTGATGTGAGGTGGTGTCAGGTCATGGGCGGGGCTAGGGTGTATGCAAATCTCACTGCTACTACTGAGGGTTGGAGGAGGTGGGAAAGGGATTCTGGGAAAATCACTAATTTAACCCTTTCACTGCTAGCAATCTGTACGTGAAGCACATGGAACGGCAAGAAGAAACAATGTAACCGGATGTAACGCAGCTTAATGTCAATCAAATGAACTGCAATACAAATGAATCAAGGTGTCTACTAGTGTAGATTAACCAGTTAAATGCCAGCTCCACTATGTGAGACGCCTATAGACCCATCCAATACCACTTATAATGTCTAACGTTACAAATCACTCTACTGTAGGAAATGGAAATTCCTTAAACCCCCCAGTAAGGTAAAAAAGGGGGTATTTAGTCCTACAATAACGGTGTTTTTAACATTTCTTTCTTCCATGTTTGGTATATAAACTATAACTCCTATGATCCTCAGCCGCAGGACATGTAATCACCGGTTGCTGCTTATTACTCCTTTCAGGACACCAATGTAATTATAGCGCTGGTGGTCATTGGAGCCACACTGCTCTTCTTCCTCATCAAATCCTTCGGATCTCAGAGCAAGAAAGGGCCGATCACCCTGCTGGATCCCAACGTCAAGTATCCCTTACCGCTCATCGAGAAACAGGTTAGTACCTCGATCCCTCGCGTGCGATCTGCCTGCGGGTAACAACCGTCCGGCCGCCAAGGCTGTCCTTTTTTCCTTGTTTAAAGACTCAGATTGGACCTTGATCTTGTCTAAGATTTAGGAGCCATATACCTATCCCACTGTATTAGCCTCTGCCACTTCTGCCGGGAGGCTGTTTCACTTATCTACCACCTTTCCAGTAACGTAAAACTTCCTTACATCAGCTCGACGCTTTTGACTCTAGTTTCATATTATCACCTCTTGATCTAACAGATCTCCTCCTTTTAAATTAACTTCCCAACTGCACTTTTATTATTTAAATCTTTCTATCGTATTCTCTCTCTCTTTTTCTCTCTCTCTCTCTCTCTCTCTCTCTCTCTCTTTTTTTTCTCTCTCTCTTTTTCTTTCTCTCTCCTTTTCTCGCTCTCTCTCTTTCTCTCTCTCTTTCTCTCTCTCTTTTTCTCTCTCTCTCTTTTTCTCTCTCTTCTCTCCTCTCCACCAAGTCATGCATATTGAGACCCCTGATCATTTTTACGATATATTCATCATATAATCTGTTTCCCCTCCCCCGGCCTTTTGCGTTGCGGAGATGCGTTCATCTATTTGTAGTAAAATAATAATAATGGTATTAATAAATTAATGGAAACAAATGCAGAGGAGAGGTAAAAACACTGGGCAGTGGTTGGGGGGCATTTATTGAATAAAACTAAACCGTAATGCAGTTAGTGAACTTGATCCAGTGTTATATTTACTGTTGCTTTTAATGCGGTTGCCTTATGGCTAGCAGGGCATGCTGGGAGTTGTAGTTCATGTTGGTTTAAATAATTTAATATTATAATATTTCATAAATGTAAATAATAAGACAGCAGAAACCTTCAAAATGTAATTGAGAAAACAGTCCCGGGACACACATTTTTTTTTATTACTATACATTCACCAGATTAATGCGATACATTTATGATGTCAAATTCTGAATTTGTTAATTTAATTGTAAGCAGGTGAAGTTATTTTTCTCCATTTTTGTTTTTCTCTCAATGTTTAGGAAATCAGTCATGACACCAAGAAGTTCCGCTTTGGCCTCCCCTCGTCGGAGCACATTCTGGGCCTCCCTATAGGTACCGTGCAGCAAGAATCCATATATATATCCAATATACCAATATATTTATATTACAGACGCTACATTTTGGGATATATTTCAAGGATTTTGTCCACAGGCTGTCTCTTTTTGTATCTGCAGGACAACACGTTTACCTCTCGGCGAGAGTCAACGGTAACCTTGTGATCCGGGCCTATACCCCGGTGTCCAGCGACGAGGTCACAGGCTACGTCGATTTGGTTGTGAAGGTAAAATGCTGAAATATCTCTAAAATTATTTGAATATATATTTATTTGTCTGCAGTTATGAAACCCTTGTGGTTGCGTCGCCTCTTTTTTTTTTTTCCTGTGTTCAGGTTTATTACAAAAATGTGCATCCTAAATTCCCAGAAGGAGGGAAAATGTCCCAGTATCTGGACAGCTTGAAAATAGGTGATACGATTGATTTCCGGGGGCCGAACGGTCTCCTTGTCTACAAAGGCAAAGGTAGGATGTTTGGTTTGATGCTGGATACGTTTACATTATGGACAGAGCTTCGTGAATTATTTGAATATACCTTATACCCCCTTATATGCCACTCTACCTCCCTGATATTACTTTTAACCCCCTATATGCCACTCTGCCTCCAGAAAGCCCTTATACCCCCCCCGATATGCCACTCTTACCCTCCCCATACTTACCAGTGCTTCCTTAGACTTCTCCCTGTGCTTCCCTGTGATTCCTTGGTGTGTAGTGGGGCAGCCTGTGGAGGTCAGTACGATGCACGCAGACGTCCACCGGCTGCCGGAGAGGAGGATCCGGGTCCCCTGCAGCGCTGCGGGGGATCTGGATCTTAGTCTTGTAGTCAGACCTCTGTTTGAGTTCTGATTAGAAGACGACCTCGAATGTCGTGTAATCGAGCAAATACGGTAATTACTATTAAATCTCTGTTCTTGAGATCACTTTAAATATGTTTGTAGAGAATAAGCCACAGGAGGGGGGAACGCGGACTCTTCTTCCTTTTACCAGTATGATCCGTACCTGACCTGTTTCTTCTAGGGAAATTTGCCATCAGACCAGATAAAAAGTCTGAAGCGCAGATAAAGAACACGAAGCACGTCGGAATGATTGCAGGAGGAACCGGTGAGTGCTGATATCCACAGAGTATCTCATATTCATATCTTGAAGCTGAAAGATGTTTCGGGGTAAAGCTTTGGCTTGTAAAGATCAGTTAATGCCAACTCCTTATGCTGGAGCCATGGAAGACCACAATATCTTTTGACTTCAGCACATTCTGCATTTGTTTTTGTTTATTCAGCTTTGCTTGCTTGTTTAACTCATCACTACCTGCAACCCTTACCAACGCGTTTTGACCAAGTTCACGTGTCCTTGGCGTCATTGGACTAAAAGTTGGCAGCTTCATTGGTCGAGTGAAAGGTGTTACAAGCTAATTCTCAGGCTGATTCACCTCTTAAAAAAAACAAGTGTTCAAAGTCAATTAGTGGAAAAAAAAATCTTGTTGTGTTGTTTCTTCCCCGAGTTTATTATCCGGTTTTAGAATGTATTCTGGATGTCGGTGCATCGATCCCGAGCTGGGGTTTGTTGTAAATCCTTTATTTGTTCACATCGAGGTGCGCCTTCGCGACAATAAATATTGCGTAACATTTTGGATTGGTCGTGATCGCCCAGAACGGTATTTTCAATTATAGGCAATTTAACTCTTTGAGTGTTCAGTTGCGATGTGATACAAGGGAAGCGGCTTTTAACTGCAGCAAAGATCATATATAGCACCATCATATTCCACAGCGCTGTACAATGGGTACACAGGACATAAGTAGTGTATAACACAACAATAAGTATTCCCTCTCCAGGTATCACTCCAATGCTGCAGCTGATCCGTCACATCACACAGGATCCCAACGATGATACCAAATGCTACCTCATCTTCGCTAACCAGGTAAGAGATCAGCGTTCTCCTCGAACATGTAAGATGCCAACAAACATAACCCCTTCTAAAAAGCACGGCGTGGTGACTGCCACCTCAGGAATACAACTCCCACAATCCTTAGGCAGTGTGTAGTTGAGAAGGTGATTAAGCCGTGTATTACTTCAAACTGTATTTCTTTGTCTCTGTTTAATATTATTGGATTGTTTGCTTTCCAACGTTCCACATCGCAAGCCGTATGATGACGAAGCTCTCATTTCTGTTCCTTTGCAGACCGAGGAAGACATTCTCTTACGTCCGGAACTTGAAGCTGTTGCCAAGAGCCACCCGGATCAGTTTAAGTTGTGGTATACCCTGGATCGGCCGTCCAAAGGTGAGATCTGCCGCGTCCCGTAGGGTTTGGGGTCGCTTGAGTCCTACTGGAACCAGACAAACAGTATGATTTTCGTGGATCTTTAGTGCTGTATTTATTGCTCGTAAATCCCCAAATTCATTGCATGCGGAGTAAAGGGAAAGCGCCGGGTCTTGTAAAGCGGCAGTTTATAAGAAAGATGGCGGATTCTTCTGAGGCTGGACGAGGTTGCCTTTTATAACCTAAACTAGGCTCGCTCATGGCTGTGTGTTAAAGGTTCTGCAGCTGATCTTAGATGAGATGTGGTCTAAGGATCTTTAGTGAATTTAGTGCACTCAACGATATTCTTTTCTAGGATAAACTTTGTAGAGCTTTTGGTATGGTGACAGGTATTGGATAAAACTAGTCCTGGACTGGCCGTCGGGGCAAACAAGGCATTGCCCGTGGGCTGGTGGCACCACCAAGTTACCTTCATGCCGTGTTTAGTCTCAAAGCCCCCTGCGACTTACACACGGCAATAGCGTTGGGGAATAGCGGGCAGCCATGTGCACATAACACCAGTTTTGATTCCCCAGTCAGGACCCTAGTAAAATATTTTTTGTGTCCACCATTGATGCTCACACTTTTTTTGTTAACCAGCACTATATCTTCCAACAGGTTGGAAATACGACTCTGGCTTTGTCACCGCCGATATGATTAAAGCCCACCTGCCCCCTCCTTCAGATAACGGGATTGTGTTGATGTGCGGCCCCCCACCCATGATTCAGTTTGCGTGTCAGGACAACCTGACCAAACTGGGATACCCCGAGGACAGAAGATTCGCTTACTAGATCTGGACTCTGTTCAGCAGCACAAACACCCCCGATTCATTCCGGTTCTGTACACAAAGGGTTTGTGTATAGAAAATAACATTTTTATGAAACGTTTTTAAATATTTTTTAACAAATTTCTGATTGTGCTGAACACTAGAATCTTCCTGCCGATAGGATCATTCCATACATCGTCACTGTGATTTTCCAGACTGCATCGGTTTTATTTTGGGTTTCAGCAGAGAAAAGATCTTTGTGCCGATCCCTGCGCTTCCAGCGCTCCCTCCGAGGGGCATCCAGCGCCCGCCGTCCCTACGCAACTTCCAACATTTACAGTGCCATGTTTTTTTTACCTTAATATATATTTTCTTAAGCTGTGAAAGACTGTCCCGCACGCCGAGTGTCTGGGGCTACTCAGGACTACCGTTTGGTTTACCATACATTTCTGAAACAATGTACTTTTTGGGGTATTTCTTACTATAGGGTATAGGTCCCCATCCCACAGGCTTAAAATGGCTTTTCATTTGAACCTAATTGATGCAGCAGCAATTTCTGCAGATCAATACATCTTATACGAGATTGTTTGGATGTGACATCAAAGAAATAAAAAGAAACCTTGTTACGTTGGTGTCTTCATTCTTGCACGTTGGGATATATGTTGTAATGAATGAGATATTGCTATTATGCCGATATGAACCCAAGAAAAGGCAATAGCTACAAGCATATTAGATGGGAAGTTCATGGGATTCTTCCTCCTGTGCCTTTCTTTTGGTTTATTTTTACCTCTATGTATGAAGGGGCTCTTCCCAATGTTTGAGTATTTTGGTGGCATTTCGTGGTCAAGGCAGTAACAATTATCTTTTATTTATAGATTAATATAATTTTCTGAACTGTACAAGGTTAAAAAATATACAAGCAACACAATGCTGTACACCGGCAGAATAGAGCAACTGAATTAATATACAGTGTTTACAGGAGGTAGTACCTGCCCATGAGAGCTTACAATCTAAAGAAGTAACAAGACGGGTCTGATGGAGAAAGTATGGAGTCATGTAGAATGTGACAGCATAAGCTTGAAATGCAAATAGAAGAGGCAAACAGTAAATTAATACTCCTTAAATCAGTTTAAGAAAATGGTGGATAAGTGGAGTAGCTTTCCAGCGGATATGGTATTAGGTTTATTAAGTGAAGAAATTGATAGAGGCTGCCTGGAACATAAAACAAAACCAAGGACCAAGTGAAGTTTAGAATTTTAGTTATCGGTTGAAAAGTCTGTTCAGCGGTTGCAACGTTGATTAGAAATTTGGATCAGAACTCTTGTTTCTGGTAGTATGAGGTCATCAGTATTACCAACGCATCACACATCAAAAAGTAGTAAAACACACATATATATATCTTGGCGTGACAAGCATCCTATACATTGCTGTAGTAATTTATTCTCCTGTTTAACACTGTGAATGAATATATTCAGTCCTTTTAAATCAAACATACATAACAGTTCTTCTTAATGAAAAAAATACATCTCATTGTGTATTGAAACTCATGATTTACATTGAAAAGTAAAAAAGAAAAAAACTGGATAAAAAATGTACAGCTTTCTACAATATCCCAAAATCCAATTTGTAGAGAGACCCCCAGATACGCCTTTCCACCAATACAAAAATTTCAGTGGAATCCATTAAATCTTCCTCCGTTTCTTGTTACTTTTAGCACCAATAATAAGACGTTTTACCTCCAAGCATCGTACGAGGTTAAAAATCTGTAATTATTCAGTAATTCATCTTGGCTGAGCATGTTCTGTAAAGGATATTTAAAAGCAAAGTTGGCATTAGGTGGTAAGTGGTTCCTGGTAAAATTAACTATATATAATACTATAAGTAATGTTTAGAAGACATTATTTTCCTGGCATATGGAACCTTCTCTAGTTCTGAGAAACTTCAAGTTATAACCAACAAATGTAATATTATATAATTTAAAATATACTATTTTATAATAATTCAATTTATAATCTTCTAATCTAATGCGAGAACTTCTAGCCTGGTCGCTTGGGAATATATCCAATAAAGTCTGCGTTTTCTCACAATCCCGGAGAGAGCTTAAACTAAGCGGCTTCTTCAAAACAAATAAAGTATTTGTAGAGCTTATTTGGTGTAATTGAAATGTCAGCCGCACTCCTGGCAGAATGTAAAATTCTCTGAAATACCTTTATTATGGCAGCGGATGAATTTTACATGGTGGCAGGCAACATGCTGTTTAATTCATAGACCATGAAATATTCATCTGAGTATTTACTCTGCGTTATGGACGCGATTGCTTACACATAATTTCCTTGCAATCCATTGTCTCGTGTAATCAAAGCTATTATCTGAACCATACGGCTAGCAGAGTTATTAATGAGGCTACTTACTGTGAGGTTATTAATTTCTTCTGAGAACGCACCTATCTGCTTTACCATGCCTTCTGAATGCTCCATCTGTAAAATCAGTCGTTAACGGCATAATTATGTACTAGAGATAAGCTTTCGCACTCATCAGTCAGGTACTGGCAGCCACTGGAACACCAGCTACTGTGGACTACAACTCCCATCAAGCTCCAACAGCATCAGCCTATGACTGAAGGAGGCATAGTAGAATAATTGAGCACAGTGACTGGAGTGCTAGAGGCTGCTTTCCCTGGGAATTTGGAAAAAAAATAACAGTTTTAGTGCTATTAGGAATTATTAATACAACAAAAAAAACAAACACATGCTATACAAAAATGAAACAATAAAAGGTTAAGAAACTAGCAGAAATAAAGCTGGTCTCATTCAATGAGAATTTTCATATCCATAGTTACATGCAAAAAAAGAAACAAATCAAATCAAGGCAGTCTTTCAAACAAGATACCCCTGCCAGCTGCAAAATGACCAACTTACATTATTTTATTTTACCTTTTTAATTATAACTAAGGAATTCCGAGGAAGAGTCAGTATAACAGTGACCTCTAGTGGTCAAAAGAGGGTTGTGCCTCTTGCACTTCCAAAAGGTTCTGCTGGGACATTGGGTTTCTCACATTAAAAACAACAACTACCTATAAAACTGTGGGCCATTAAAAATAGGAAAGAAAAAATAACCAGAACAGCAGTAGTGAAAAACCATTAACTTATAATCAGAATCCATCCTCTATCCCGATTCCTAAACCAGTTGTAGAACGTATACAGAACGGGAATACAATATACGTCTTACTCAGAGATAAAGGTGATTTTGATTATTAACATTCAATGGAAACTGTATCGTGCCGTCAATATACATATACATACCGGTATATATATATTGATTTCATCCATAGAAGCCCAGAAATAACAGGGCAGGGCAGTAACTAATCTTTATAAACATATAAAATGAAAACCGCTCAAGTATCTCAAGTAATTAAAGTGTCTTTCATGTGGTCGCTCTGCTTTAAAACCACTTGTATACATCCCTGTAATTTCCAATGATTTAGGCAAATTCCAGCGACAAATTCTCCCAAGCATTTCAGAAAACACACAACATGCAAATTGTGTTAGATGGATACGTTTGGATATTTGATAAAACACTGTCAAGGTTTTTCTTTTAGTGATTTCCATTTATTGTATTTTGTATTTTAAATTAAATATATATCTATCTTTTCTGCGCCGTTTACATGTAACATTATCCATAGAGATCTTTTTCAGTCCGCAATTCACTCGCTGTCTATTCCACATGCAATAAAATACACAAAAGCAGAAATATTTATACAATTATTAATCCTAGACGTATAAATAAATACACAGGGTTAATTTAAAAAGTAGATTCAGTCCTTAAAATATAGATTTATTTTCTCTATAGCGTCTATGGATCAATAAGTTCAGGCAGCTGCAGTACAGACATGCTTCTTTTTTGGTTAAAAAAAAAAAAAAAAATACAAAAAAAACAATCCCGTTTTTGCTTTTTAATAATCATTTAATAAAAATATCTCTATATAAATTAAAGTCTTTGATGATGACATGCTGTTGATGCAGGTAAGAAGAGTTATATGGAGATGCATGGTTATTTGCAAGCATTGGTGGAGGCTGATGACAATGGACAGGGATGTCGGATGCAGATGCCTTCAAATTAGTCTGCCCACCTGGTCCAGTTTGTCCATCTCTTTGGTGGGAACATTGCTTGAGGATTTGAAATCTCCGTAGCACTTCTGAGCACCGTTACTTGAGTCCACGGGGCAAATGTAGTCGGTGGAGTCATCAGACTTCTTCTTACGAAGGTGGCCAAAATTAGAGAGTCCAAGTTTCTTTGGCTGAAAGGTCAACAACAAGCTTGCAATTAGAAGTGCGGATTCAGGAGTCAAGGATATGGTGCAGCTGTAATATTTGTAACAAATCTCCCCAAAAGACTTCACATTAGCTTAAAGCAGGGATCTCCAAACTCGGCCCTCCAGCTGCTGCAGGACTACATCTCCCATACTCCTCAGCCAGCCCCTTAGCTGAAGGAGCATTATGGGAGATGTAGTCCTGCAGCAGCTGGAGGGCCGAGTTTGGAGATCCCTGGCTTAAAGCGAAGTAAACGGTTTTACAACCTGTGTCCTATTATGATGTGCGTAGGGATCAGTACCATTAGCATAATGAGTTGGACTTTATGTTGCCTAGTGGCTGATGTGGAGTTGGTGATATGTTGACAATATGTGGAGATTAGGTGAAACGCGCTGGATGTCTCCCACCTTCCAATTCCTAGGGCTGCGAGACGGTTCACTGAGTGATTTACATAGTGAACTTACGCTACTCAATGTTTGGAGAATTTTAATTTGAACATGGTTCCTTATAGATCACTTTAAAACCAGCGATCCAGCTGAGCCCCATCACCCACTACAGTTTGGAATTTAACCCGCATAATCATCCATCTACCGATCATTTTTGGCACCAATATAAACACAGTATATAAAAACAGTACATTCCAAAAAATGTATAGGACTATATAGAACAAATTATTTATACCATGTTCTCAGGTGCACAAGGCGCCCAGACAGAAGAAAATGTTATGATCATTGGAATATTATCTCCCAGAATGGCTGGAAAGGAAAACCCTTTCGTAGATCGGACACATACCCGGACTTTGGCAGTAGTAGACAGAGGCGTATAGGTTGTGGAATCCATAATTTCTCTTTTCTCCTGTTGCGCTTCTGGTCCTATCAACAAGTTAAAGTTTGTTGCGAGGTGTCTCCTCAGCAGAGTTTTTTGAGGCGGAATGTTTAAAAGCATGGCTAGCGTGTCGGAGTTAAATCGAGGTTCAAGCATCTAAGAGACAAAATATAGGTATAGGTATTATTTTAGGGATTTATCTTCCTTTCGGAACACATCTACCTGTTGCGCCCTCTAGTGGCTACATTGTGCTGTGACATATAAAGTGCCCGCCAGGGGTGGGTATAGCGGTTAGAGAGAAGAAAGAAAAAAAAAAGGCTGCTAAATACCACCGGATTGGGGCTGTTCCTAGATACCCCAAAGATAATAATACAGAAATTGATACAACTGGCAGGTGTCAACGCCAAAGATAGATAGTGAAATAACATTTATTTCCAATAAATTAAATACAATAAAAATAATTGAAATAAAATTGTATGGAAGGGGGTGTTCATCCGAACACATCTCTTGCATGGAAAATAGTTGTGGGGTAGGTAAATGAGTACGAGGGTCCTGCAGTGTCACCCCATGCATTTGCAAAAGAGACACAATTGGAATTTAAGGGACTTTTAAGCTATGGCTGGAGCGTCCCTTTATTAACAAACTATTGTGATTAATAATCTTGCATTGGTTAAAACTGGCAAATATCAAATGAGGAAGACTGCTTGAACTGTATGGTATTTGTTATATATGTCATATAGATATAAATAGGACAATATCTTACAATAAGGCCCCCGTGAACACCACTCCCGCGGAGGTTCGGTGCATATTCTGCTAGATCCACGGATCTCAGCCACTCCATAACTCTGTGATTAGACCACTGGACCACTTCAGAAGGGGAGATGCCATTCTGCGAATAGTAACCACAACGCGATTAAAACGTTTCACCCCATCCTTATATACGATCTCCATCATTTCACTAGAAATAGAATACCAGGTACGATACCTCATCAGCCGGCCGTCTGCGCAGGCAGTTTGGATTAAACTTGTTAGCGTGTAAGACGTGGATGGCACATTTAATACTGAGATGGTGCAGCTGACTGGTGACTTTCAGAAACAGGAGATCATTCTTAAAAACAGAAATAGATCTGATGTTAACAGATAATATTGATCAGACTTCGAGTCTTTATGGCACAAGAGCTGGGCAGACTAGCTGGGCCAAATTGTTCTAATCTCCCATTAAAATCTATGTTTAATATATATATATATATATATACACAGACATTATGGATTCATCTGCTGTGGGTAATAATATAGGACAAACAATTAAAGGAGCAGTCAATGCTATATAGGTAGCTCCATCCTGACTGTGCTCTGCAGATACTTCTGCGTAAAATACTTTTTAAAAGAAAATTGCCCCAGTTAATTATCCAATAGCACCGCGTGAAACATTCTCTTTTCCTTGCTATATTTTCTCATCTAGTTTATTGGATTATCACATCCCAATTTTAGCTCAGTGGCTCTAAGCCTTTCCTTCCTCTTCTCCAGCGCAAAGATCTCTACTTGCCAAAGCCCTACACCTGTCCCTCCGGAGCAACACATGGCGAAGGAAAGGATCACGTTTCTCCTACAAACATCATGATGTTTTTTAAATGTCCTGTTTTAGAGTGGACGCTGCGTGACAGAATACCATCAACACCGAGCTTCACCAGCCATGGACTTTGTAGACCTCAATTGCCAAGTTCAAGGGTCACTTTGTCGATACCCAAGTTTGTCTCTTTATTTTAGCCAACAGCCACCTACAGACCTGCTTTATTGTCACATTTCCACCGGTTTAACTAA
This sequence comes from Spea multiplicata, assembly GCA_009364415.1. NCBI lineage: Eukaryota > Metazoa > Chordata > Amphibia > Anura > Pelobatidae > Spea > Spea multiplicata. Next base: position 27,804 of record VKOC01016639.1, on the reverse strand, counting down.
TCATATAGAACTGATGTGTGGCCTGTTAGCCTTCTTTAACGTAATTAGCAGACATTCTATTAAAATACATCCAAGGTCTAGGCTTTAATTGTAGGGGAGCACCTAAAAACATCACGGGTTTAACCCCTTAAGGACAAAGCCCGTACATGTACGGGCTCAAAATGCATTGTTTTCAATGGGTTTTGGGGCCGCCCATTGTCCTTAAGGGGTTAACAAATAAAGCCCGTGAAGTACATGGACCACAGTAAAGAATAACCGGTAGCTTTGGGCAAAAGTAAAACGGATGCGTTGGCTCATACCACAGTTATGTATTGAAGCACTTTCCCATCGACCCGCGATTCGTGAAACTGATCTTTGTACTGAGGCAAACCGATATCATCTAGCCATCCTGCCAAAAACAAAACGAGGAAATGCTCAGACTCAGAATTTAAGCATGCAGATATTATGAACAAAGCTAGGAAATATTATACTTACGTGTCACCCACATATGATCTAGTTGTGCCGATTTCTCCTCTTTTTTGGAGTTTAAGGCGCTGATGGCAAGCTGAAGCTTCTTCCGATGCAGTGGGTGTTTTATCCCCAGTTCCTACAAAGAAGATGGATTTAGTGCGTAACACAACCTCAAATAGACTCCCTAAACCTGAAATCTTTGGTAATGTTATAAATATATTCTGTGGCAGTTCCTCTGCCCAATGGTGGCTACCCTTGGGTGTTCATCTACGTTATCGTACAAGCCAACAACAACGGGCACTTTCTTTCTTATGGAGGATCATTGTGGAGGCGATCAAGCTTTGTGAATACATGCTATTAAGATATTACGTCCATGGGTTGGCCAACTTTAGTCTCTGACTACTGGGGAGGACTAATATCTGGGCAACTATCTGTACACCGATTACTAGAATCCAAAAGCGGGCAATCCATATCCATATACCGGCCTCTCATGTGGAAAAGCAGGTAAAAGTACTGTAATTGAAAAGTTTACGAACACATTCTACCGAACCAGGTGTGTTCTCAGTTCCACCAAACCACGGTAATAGCCAACCCAAAAAACTTTAGCATTGTAATTGTATTGTTTATAATATATATATATATAATAATTTTTCACCTTTCCAGGGCTTGAGGTGTGGCGGTTAGAAGCGTATGGCCGGAGTTCACCCACTGTCTGGCGAACATGACGTATTGCCCCAAGCCAAGGTCTTCTAACCAATTACAGACCTGCTCGTTGCCCCACTGCGCAAAGGGGGCGTTATAATCACTAGAGACAAAAAAAACAACGATCAGTCCATTTGCTTTTTAAATAAAATGTAATTCAAAATTATTCGCATTCTGTACCGGATGTACTAAGCGTTCCCTCATAAAATTGCCCTTTGTCAATTGTCATTATGGTTAAGGAAAATGGATAAAACTTTCTAGCGTAGGCCTGAAGAGGTCTCTAATATCCCAGAATCTTTTGTACCTTTACATCTTTTTTCCGCATTGACCCAATAAAAAGGTATCAACTTCTACTAAAGATGTCATTATGGTTGAAACATTTATAAATGGGAATTGAAGGTAACAGACTTCTGAGCACTCTAATGCTTATATCCAGGTGCGGAATTATAGTACCTACACAGATCCGTCGTACTGAAACACGGACCTTTCTTTATAACCCTCACCATACTGTCATGATATTTATTAGAATACAACGTAGAGCTCTGGCATGCTCATGACCGAAACATACTCTTATCCCCCTTGTTTTGGAGTCACACGACCACCTAGGAATTAATAGCAATTCTAGATCTATTTGGAGAATCCCTCTGGCACCAACAGTAACAGCAAGTAACTCCAAGAATTTTAAAACCCGCATTAAATCACATGGTAAAAAATCCAATACCAATTTTTACTCCTGGGATCCTTCGTTCTAGAAAGTCTTGGTCCAGCGGTTGCTCGCAGGCCTCCTCTTTTAAATTCTGACAATCCAAGATCGTCTGTATTAAAGTTTCCAGAGGGGGTTCTCCGGATCCTGAGCAAAAACATTTCGATATCGAGATATGAGATACCTATAGCATTCAAGATCCATCATGTATAGTCAAACCAGAGAGAGTGAGAGCTAAATATGTATCGTAACCCATCAATGAACTCCGTGATCTATACCTTTTTCTAAGAAACACTATTTTTATTACTTTTTATCTCAGTTTTATGCTGCTGTCTTTGGCTGTAAAAAATATTTTGGGTATTAGAATCCTATATGAAGCTATACATTGGCGAGCAAGTCTTTAACTTGATTTTTCCTCCGTTATTACATCATCCCGAACAGGAAACAAAAAATGTCGGTGTATTTAGGTTTGTTAAATCACACTTACTTCCCCCAAAACTTTTTAATGCCTTTCGGACTTTTCTTGCCTTCAGGGGACACGGGAGATTGCGGACCGGACTCTGTCCCGGATGACTGAGAATATTCATTCGAACTGAATGTCATTTCCAGATTCTTCTCAGTTTCACCTGGAAGAGACAGAAGGGTGTTTTAACATTCACGGTGCAGGGCTCTGGAAATGTCAGGTGGGAGTATGTATTCTTTCGACTGAGCTGCTGCTGTTAAGCTATTCACATCTTTAGGTGGTGCAGAGATGTGGCGTTCCATAAGCAGATTGTATATGCACCTATATGTGACATCTCATATGCTTGGAGTCTTAGGAAGGGGCACCATATTGTTGCTTAATACGCAGAAGTCATAAAATAAAGAAATCATAAAGGCGTATAAAAAAAAACAAAAATACTAAGAATGTGATATTTTACAAAAGCTTCCAGGAAACTGAAGCCCCTTCTACAGAGATTATTAAAAATATGAAATTAATTATTTTAATTGCGCAACAGAAAAATGTTCGCCAGATATTTTGGGCTCCGACAATAATCAACAAGTTGCAATAGGGTTTTCCTTAAAGGAAGAACATACGTTATCCAACATCCCCCTGCCATAATCATAGTGCTCTAACATTTTGGGTATGTTCACTAAACTATGAGTTTCCAGGTGAGTTGAACGTTACAAACCAAATAATTTCACTAACCATTGTAGCTTATAGCTAAAGGAGACCTTAAAAAAGGTGAGAATCTAAGAAAACTAGAAATACCGCCATGTATAAACAATAAAACATCCTCTTTAGGGTTTTTAGTTTAACGGCATTTCCAGGATTAATTATAAAGGTATATATTTGCATCAGATCATTTAGGTTGCAACCTGTAACACTGTTAGATTGCACAACAACTAAAGTATCTCAAAGATTAAGTTCTATGGATTCATACGTTTTTAAAGTTACATTTTACACAGATTATGAATCCACTTATTGCGAATACAAAAGTAAAGGACATATAACACAATTCCAAAATACGTCCGAGACATTGTACACTATGGGGTTATGATGTGTTACGCATGCTGGGTTAGCGGTCACAGGTACGATACCTATAACGGGGGCACTGGCACTCCTTGAAAAATCTTCAAATACCACAAGAAAAAGGAAAGAAGAAGAAAAAGAGTGATGAGAAGGAAAATTATTTAAACAGGTATAAAGATGGAAGGCATGTGAAATAAAATACAATAAAAAAAATTAAAAAAAAAGAAAGTTAGAAAAGAAAAAAACAGAATTAGGTCACATTTCTCAAGTATCAATAATCACAGTTGATAAGAACCGGATACAAGGAGATTATTGCTATGAGCGGAAATGCACGACATCATACCTGTTATCTCATAAGCGCATCTCACTGTTACTGTATTTTACGATTTCAAAGACGGGCAGGTAGACTTACATAAGTTCCGGATCCCGTTGGTTTCACTCCCGACATGCAGGAGATTCTGGGAGTTGAGTTTCTGGTTGGCTTCATGAGCCCCATTGTGAACAGACCAGGAAAGCTTTCCAGGTAAAGTCTGGTATCTGGGGTCCTCTATATGAGGTTTATTCTGACAAAAAAAATGAGACCATTTGCAAAGGGTACTGATACTTTGTAGATAAGAAAAACTAAGTTAAATATTAATTTTTCATGTACTGTTCAATAGCGTAGAATGCAGGTATGTATTAATTACAAGCACCAAACCATGACTATCTTGATCTTCTCATTGCCTTTCATTTCTCCAAATATAAGAAGGACTGTACAAGGTGTATTTGTCATGGAAGAAACAAGAATTCTATTCTAGAATTATCATTGCTCATGATACAAGCTCAAACGACCTATTTCAGTACCAAGTGCTTGGTCGGTTACTCTACTAACCCTGGATCACTCCATAGTCTACAGAACAAGGTTCTCATCTCCAATGTGGTCAGTGGCCATCGTTCTCAGCGTTACCACCCGATGCATTCATTGGGTTCATTACATGTTGAGGGTGGCGTTGGCCACTTGGATAGTAACATCGAAACACAGAAATCGACAGCCGTTAAGACCCAGTCAGAACATTGAGTCTGCCTGTTTTTCCTGATGCAAGCACTCAGACCTTAATCCGTCCTTGGTCTGTCTGAGATTCAGGATAGCTTTATGCATTTCCCATTCATGTTTATATCCCATCCCCCTTTCAATCTCAATGACTTCTGATAAGAGTCTGTTCCACTTATCTACCACCCTTTCAGTAAAGTAAAACATGTTCTAACATTTCTCCTCTGAAATAAACTTCCCTCCTCTGTTTCTGCTCTTGGGCCGGCAAAGTGCTGCCTCTTCAAAAGTGCCGCCTGGGGGAATAGCCCCACTCTGCTCCATGGTAGAGATGGCCCTGTATATAATTTATATTATATTATATATATAATATATATTATATATATATATATATCCTGAAAAGCGCTCTCTATTTTAGTAGTTTAGTCAGGGTAGCACCAGACTTGTACCCAGTACCATGGTAAGTATTACGAAGTATTACGAAGAGTGTGACATAGTACAAAAGAACAAGAAACAGGTAAATAATATGCAGCGGATTAATATACCTCCGGTGTTACTATGGGCTCTGGGATTTCCACATCAACATGCTATGGAGAGGGAAGGGGATTTCAAGACATGTAGAAAGAAGGTACAAAAATAATCGGTTAGTACGGAGTAAGAACACAACATTGAGACTTGTTAGCATTAACATAACCCTTTAGTTACAAACAAACAAACACCAAAAGGTACAACGCTTTAAAAGCTTTAACAAATGAAGCCCTTTACTCAGGAAGACATCCAGAGACGGGTGCACATTTGGTTAGTTTCTGATATTGACGTGTTCTTCTAACCAAATACACCAGAAATGAAGACATTAACACAATATCAGAGACAGTCTCTTCATTACAACATCAATGAGACGTGCTGACAGCTTAACAAACTACACAATAACATGAAACACCATCACAACATGCAAGAAATAGCCATCACACAAATAATAATACACTTAAATGACTAAACAGTCATGTTACTTTTTCAATGTTAATAAAAGTAACACAAGGATGTGTGGAACTAAGAACACTGCTGCAAAGTGAACCTGTTGTTTGTAAACGTGCAAAAATACAAATAAATGATCTATACAAGTATCTCCTACGATGCAAATTACTTGGGGACATATGATGGAAGGAGTCCCCGTTTCAAGAAGATAAGACGCTATGCATTAGGATTGTTTGTTAGAAATATGGCCCAGTATGTGCTGTATATTATATATCTTAGAAATGGCTTGATATATTTAAAATAATTTTAACATAAGCAAATAAGAACATTTAATTAAATATCACAGTTTACCTTTTCGATAGATCCACTCTGCAAATCTTCCAAACTAGTAGAGAGCTTTCTCGGCTGAATTCTACACAATTTCGGAAGAAAAAGGTATCCGCTTAGTTTTACAAGAAACAAATAATTTTACACATAATACATCGAGGACTTTGTTCTGTACAAATGAAACATATACAACCAATAATTTTAGATACCCTCAAGTACCCAGTATATAATTGGAAGAGCTGCATTTACTATTCATATACTAAATTTACTTCTAAAGAGGGACACATTTGTTCTGTTTCTATACAAACTATTGTGTTTTTTAGGGCTGTGGAACACTGGGGTACCCAGAAACATTCTGAGCTCCTAGAAAAGAAGAAATATTTATATATCATTGCAGCTTTCAAACGTAAGAGAGGCTGGCAAAAGTAAAGTCACACATATGGGTTTTCTTACCTATTTCTGTTCTCGGAATGCTCCTCTTGTGGGGAGACAGGGCTGTCGGGAGAAGATGGCATGTTTACGCTGTCAAAATTACATAAAAACATATTTCAGGGTTAACTGTAAATTGCAATTTCCAGTAACGTTTCAGAGCAAAGAGATGCAAAGAGCCGGCTCACAAAGGGGCATCCAGTACAGGACACAAACTGGTCTTAGGGCATAAAAACAGGCAGACTAGAATGATTCGACCCATCTAGTCTGAAACTTAAAAAAGTGGACAGGTCAATAAATAGAGGAAGGAGCCAAGCTGGAGTCAACTTAGAGCACAGACTGGCTATTGGAGCTGTTGTGTGAGCCGGCTGAGGCCATCTCAGCAGAGGTCCTGGGCTGGTGACCAGAAGAATACAGCGAGGACAGGCAGCACGGATCTCCAGTCCGGCTCTGGCCCATGCCACTTACATTATATGAAGGCCCTCTAAAGCTTACACTCCCTCCTTATCAGTCTAACGTAAAACCTAAAACATTATTTTGTCCTTGACCGTGTCTAATCTCTTGAATAGACTTCTACACTGATTCCGCCCCTATCACTTCTGCAGAAAGGGAGAAAAAAGGATCCAGAAATGGAAGAGTCTAAGGGAACGAGAGCAGGAGAGAAAGACACGCACGCGTTTGCAGAAGACATTCTGAATTAAAATATAGGACGGTAATAAACTGCTGTACGATTACCTTGTTTCCAGATTATTTTGTAGAGACGAAGAAGACACAACTGGTGAAGGATCCTTGGAACATAGCTAGATTTAGGAAGAAGAAAAAGTCATTTTTGGGTATTAATAAACGTTAAGGAACTATTTTAATTTACTTTGGGGAAACTACAATGAAATACATGGTAAAGCTATCGTATTAGGTCCAAAATGCTCTAATTTCTCCAGAATAAACCAGCTTCCACCAAAAAGGAACAGTAACGTAACACAAAGTGTGCGGAGAAACGTTCACACTCCTTTATTTAATCAGTAAATACTATTATATGTAGGCTTCGGGAATGTGACACGCGTGTGCATACATTCACCAGTTACCTCAGATTTAAGGGGTTCTGTACTCTGATTATTCATTGGACTGAGTTTCCTCAGCGTTGACTCCACCTCATCATCACTGCTTCCAGAAAGTATTCTTTCAGATGAGCCTAAAAAAAAATAAAATATATAAAAATATAAAAAGAGGCATACTTCACAACACCCCCCCCCCCCGCACTGTATCCGTTACCCCAAAAAACAAGGGAATTAAGATTGTATCGCAATTCCGTATAGAGAAGTTAGTGAGCTATTACTAATGATTTATCCCCGGCATCCTTGTATCATCTCCTTCCTGATCATCAAAAGAGATGAAACTAAGGCAAATTCTATGATTAGCAAGGACATTAACGCATGTTTAATAACATTTTATTAATTTGAAATAACCTAAAATGTTGGTTGTCGGAAGGGGCTGGGAAAATCCATACGATGAGGAGCTCGTGCAGAAGTGAATTTCCAGATTCGAGGAAGTTTGGGCAAAGCCCTCATCACCTTTTCCTTCTACGAGTCCAAACCGATGCACTGGTTATTATATTCCATCTGCCCACCGTACAGTGCCGTGGACTAGGATGGCGCTACACAAACCAATAATCTATAACCCTTTGGAGAAGAACGCAACGTTTCCCATAAGAGTTACTAAAATATATAATAGTGGGAAGTCACCAGTGGTCAGTGTCTGTTTTGGGTCAAGTAGTGAAATTTAATGTGTAATTATATAGGAAACACATTTTAAGTTATTCCAAAACCTGGACAATGTATTTTCATCCGCTGGCCGAGATGAACAGCACAGATTTTGAGTAGAATTACTTAAACATGAAGTTACCATGAGCCGCCATCACAAAGTTCTTCACCCGTCTGTACTGGCTTAGGAGAACCGTAAGTTCCTCTATTCGGTGGTCCTGGAGAAAATATATATATATTGTTACTGTTATCTTTCACAGTTTATACAATTACCACGCAGTTCTAACAGATAGGCCCCGCACAGCTCCAAGCTGGATGAGAAGTAACAGAAAATATTAGTCACGTTGAACTGAATTTTATTACAAATTGATTTCAGGTTCCAGAGTTCACGGCTTAACGCTTAATATTTCCATCGGAATTGTGTTTCCAGAGGAGACGCCACGTGTTTCCTGAGACGATACTCGCCAAACTCGCAAAATCGGAAAATCAATCTGGATTATATAGTTTGGATAGGAGCAATCCAGCCTGGATCTCAAACTCATTTATGGTATACCGTACACCGGATCCGCGCAGCTTCATGGCATCGGAGGATAAAGGGTAATTTCATACAAAAGCAGCCAAAAAAATTAAGGGTTATTTGCTTGGATTAAAAGGTTTATAAAACTGCACAAAGGAATAAAAAAAATAAAAAAAACATAAAAAAGGAAAAATGGTCTATTTTTGCTTAATCAATTAATTATGTTTAACAAACTACTTTGAAAATATTTCATATAAAAAAAGGGAATTTCATATTAGCATAAGATAAGGGAGGAGCAACTTCATGGGGAGGAAAAATAATAAAAGTGTTGGAAAATAAGAAGTTGGGTTTCCTACGCATGTATATTTTTTTTTTATTTTATAGAAACCATTAAATATGTTAATTAGGGGTGCTGAACCGCAAAATGAAGGATTCATAAATATTTACAAAACGGGAAGATGTTATCCAAATTCCATATCATTGTGTATGGGTTTCACACGAGGCCAACTATTTTCATCATTTGTCTATTTTGCACCTACTCGGTGTCACGGGGTACATGACGGGCAAATCAAACCCTGCTGTGGTGGGCAAAGGCCATCAGCTAAGCGAACTACAATTATTCACAAACTAAAAATAGATTTTAAAAAACAAATAGTTTGGCGACATTACCTTTTCTGCATTTGCCGCTAATAAAGTTTCCATTCCTAGTTTGAGCCTCTGGACTTCTTGATCTAATTTTCGGGGTGGAAAAAAAAAAGCAAATTAATTATATATCTATAGGCTGTGATGCAAACTTTCTGCAAAATCAATTGCATATTTTTCATTTTAGCAGAAATTTCTAATGCTGAATGTTAGCTGATTAAAGAAGCAGCAACTAAGGCAATCAGGAACCATTTCATCTGGATTTATAGATTATATACGTAGATTTTCAGAACACATTCCCCATTCTCTTAGACTTACACAAGCTTTCACGTGGCATCTGAGAATAAGTAACGACTATAAAAAAATTAGTGAGGCGATTTGGTCCTGGTTGTAGGTTCAATTACATACATACACATCCATCCATACAACGTTATCACGCGGATTAAATGGTATGTGCGGATTAAATGGTTACCAATACTACCACGTAGTAGGCAACCAGTTTGCTTAATTATAACAGTTAAAGGCGAGTACATGAAATGTTCCAACATTGAAGCGATCTATAGCAATCCGATGGGATTGTACACGGGGCGGCAGGCGTTATGTGATGTTAAGCCCTCTGCGATTTGTACGACCGGAACACACAATAACACGTAACAAAAAACACAGTTAATGCAACAAGGTGGCATCACAGACAGACTGGTGGAAGCAGGACGAGACAGTAAGTCTTTTGGCTTACGTTTTTCTTTTATCCTCCTCCTAAATACTTCTTCTACACAATGGGAAAGGGTAAAGAGAAATAAGATAACGCAACGTTACATTTTAACATCATAATATTCGGCGCACAAAACTAACTCGAAGAAAAGTAGACGTAAAACCTAAAAGAGAGAAACATTATTCTGCAGAATATCAGTGGTTCTGCGTTAAAGTGATCCTGGTACAATGATTGAAGAGTGGTCTTACCACCAGAGTAAACAAATGAATCGTCCAATCAGAAGGAACATTTCAGTGGTTGCTATGGCGATTAGATCTCTTTTTAAAACACCAAATCAAAATCACTTATTTAGACATAATCTCAATCATTTCCTAGTTCTGGTCCTCAAGGAAAAACAGTCCAGGTGTTCAGCGTCGGTAATGCCGAGGTTCTGTCATTCACTCAGTTGTAGGTGACAGATCCACCTGAGCCAACTAAACAGCAACCTACATAGAACGTACTTTGAAGCCCTTAACCAAGAACAACCTATATTGGCACCAGCCCAGTCCACCATATTGATGCCCAATATGTAGTTCAGGCCTAAAAAGTGGTGTTCAGCCACTTAATCATATGCTTGACATAGTCTGTACTATTGGCCATCGTCCAGAAGATAATCAGACCGTACCTCTTTCTGAAGACTCGTTTTGTGCTATGGTCTTGGATGATATTTGGCTTTGTAACCGCTCAATCTCAGCGTCTTTTAAGGCCAACTGCTCCTGAAGTTGTGCAATTTCAGCCTGAAACACACAATCAGACGGATCAAAGGGTTTGTGCCAATGATATTGTACAGTCAAACATTATTCTTGTAAAGCCATTAGCCACAGTCTGTATTCTAAAGTTAAATGTGGCTTCAAAACCTTGTCTGTGGCCAGCGCTTCCACTAAGGTGGCCAGAGACTGATTTTAGAGAAATACAACATCTTTAGATTAAACACAACTCACTTGTGTTGCCTTCAGCTTCCATTCATACTGCGCTCTTTCACTTTCCAATTCTTCCACTTTCATTTTGAGATTTTTCAGTTCTTGCAGCAAACTCTGATTAAGAAAAAAAAGAAGACATGTTCCGTCAGGGATGGGCACTTTCATAGCAAACGCCCTTGTATAGTACAACAGCAAATTGCGGCTGCTCAGTGGCACGGACACAAATCAACCAGCATGCCTTACAAAAACCTATTACTCATTAAAATGTTCCCGTCCACTTGTTTTCACCCAAGGGGCCTGTTCGCACTTGATTCCGAAGTTACGCATAAGAACGAAAATATTGCTCATCTGTTCTGAGATCACTTACATAAGCATTCAACGATATGCCCAAGCAAGTCCATGCGTAGCTTCCACATCAAACACATACCGTCTGCTTTTGCTTGTTTTACATGGAAGAACACGCATTATTGAGCTGCTGGGAGTGCCCCTCGCTGGTACCTGCCTGTGCCCCCCCATCTTAGATACAGCTCTAAATAAAAGGGCAACCAGGAGGAGGATGTGACTATGGGTGGAATAGATGGGCCAAATCCTATGTATCCATTATATCTACAAGGGGTATTGCTACCATATAGGCACATTAAGCAGATGCTTAGAGTCGCCATTGGTCCAAGACCCCCCCCCACCACCCCAGGAGACAGAAAAACACAAATCCCCATTCTATTTACAGAATATCATCAAATGTACTGAAGATGAAAAGCCTTGAAATATGTTTTGCTTTGTGGCCCTAAAAGCCTAGAGCCACCCCTCTACCTCCACTAGTCCTACATGTAATAGCTACTCTTGACTGGTTTTGTTGTGGTCTCTTTTGCAACAGAAGTTAAAGTTAAATGAAAAAGGAAAAAAAAGGGTCATTCTTAGTGAAGGAAACAAGGCTTTTTTTTCTTCCACCAGGACAAGGGCACCCAAGTGTCGAACATAGAGGGGGCTTGCATCTTGGAATCCAAAGCATAGTGGGAGATGCCTTGATATTGTTCATTCTTAACGAACAGTTAAAGGGGAATTATATTTAATGGAATGGATTGCTAAGAAGACTAATATTGGTATTTCCACAACAGCGGCAGTGGTGGCCAACACAACTGGTTTGAAGCTCTTGGTGAATACGATGGGTGAATTTGCCTGACGTGGTAGCTTGGTAGTCAGCTGGCAGTGGTTTATTCCTCAATTTCTCTGGTGATTAACATGGATTAATATTCTGTTTGGTCACAGCTGTGGTTTATGGTCACCTTGCCAGCGCCTAAGAGGACTATATGGTCTCTGCAACTGTGGAAATCGTGAGAGACCAAGCCAATGTGGGCTGAGGAGCAATACTGGATTGAGGCTCTTGGTGTATTCGTTGACTGTAACTGCTTGATGTGCTAAATCAGCCATCAGCTGGCAGGTGGTTAAATGTCCTCAAGTTGGCCTGGCGGTGGATATGTGTTCAATAAAGCTGTGGCCGAGCCCTTGCAGTCATGGAGATTCAGGCCTAAGCAGTCATGGAGATTTAGTACATCATGCAACCCCTACCAAAGGTTAATTGGTTAAAAGAAAGTGGCACAGAACACACAGCGATGCCTATTGAACAGCATTGCATCAAAACGGAAATCGGTTATATAAAACACGGCAATGTTAGATATATATTTAACCCATGAATCGCAAACTCTTCTAGTGCAACCCTCATGTCCGGCCGCCGTGGTGTAGAGCCATAAGCCAGGCGAGATATCACAGCTTAGCTTTGTAGGTCTGTAGTAAGGTTTAATAAGCTGATCCATACAGTGTGAAAGCTCGCTGGTCATTTAGGTGCCACAAAAAGGTAACATCTGTGACCTATAACTCCCATTGCTCTGATGCGGTAGGAGATCTATTCCTTAACACCCAGCGCACCGGCAGTTACCCATCTCAGCTGTTTTTTGAAGTACCCCGTGTGAGCAGTAAAGGATTAGGGACTCCTATCAGATGCCCTCTACTCCTGCTGTCAGGGTTAAACTGGTTTAATTATACTGGGCAGCTGGATAGGAAAACAAACACGTTGGCAGCCGGAAACCTTTTTTTGTGACTCTCGCAATGCATTTATAAATATGAATCATGCAAAGGTACAGAATACTTCGTACATTGTTCCCTTCACACCCCGGGCATTGCATCAGTCGGGGGAGCTCAACAAGGCCATTTGTGTTGGAATGAAGAGTCCTAATTAGGTCACTTTTGCTATTCTGCAAGTCCCTCTCTTGAATCTTATAACTGATCTCCAGTTGAAGTTTGCACATCTGCTCCTGCAGCTCATTGATCATATTCACTACCGACTGCAAAAGGTAAGAGACAACATTCGTCAGGCTTAGAGGACAGAGGAGAAACCTCCTGGCAATTCAAATGAATAGTTACTTGGGTTCAAAAGCAAAATCAAATCAACAAAGTCTACAATAAAAACCTTGCAGGTTAATATCACCAGGGGCGGCTCTAAGTTTTTTAGGGGGTCCTAATCCAAAATATTTAGAGTGGTCTCATCATTTGGACAAGTAATAAAAAAGTACTTATGCATAAAATAAAGAATATTTAGGAATGTAAGTTTGCCTTAAGGAAACTATATTACTGTGATATACATGTCTGCAATACATTTTACTGAGTCCATTCTGTCTTATTCCCCCCCAGCTACCTCTGCTGAAACAAGGAAGTGTACTTAAGTACACTTCCTGCACACACATGCTCTTAAAGGGAGATCTTAATTGGGAGTAGTGGCAGCCAATCGCATTTATGCTGAGCATTATAGGGGATACTCAGATCATGAAATACTTGTACTTAGAAGAAAAAAAAGACACAATTTTGTTTTTAATATTTTTTAGAGAACTTTACGGTCAATGTACTGAAGTTAATTTGGACTGTCATTAATTGCCATAACTTCTTATTGTCCCTTTACGTTTTTGGGGGGCTTATTCGCTAAGGGGAGAATCGAGGTTTTAAACTCTCACCGGTTTGACTATACATTATACAGGGCCAGCCAAGCTCTTCCTGCAGCAGAAGCTCAATGGGGTTAGACCACCCTACCGTTTAGTGAAGGAGCTGAAACATAACCGTTTAGTGAATAAACCCCTTTGAGCGCCAGTCAGCTGAACGATGTGCCGGGTGACATTCGGTGGGTTCTACCGACATGACTCTTTGTACTTTTAAGTTAAGCCGAGCTTGCTTTGATAAGAGGTGTGCTGGTACGAATATAGTCTTAAATATATATAGCTCCTGCATGTGACGAGTTGATGACAAATGGTATGCTAACATCCGCCACACTCTGAAACTAATATCCTCAAAAGGCCTTTATAAGCTCGAGTGTTGGTTACTAGAGCATAAAGAATAGTTAAACAGCTGTGAAAATTCCACCAGTGGCCACAGTCTGGGGTGGAAATAATGAAGGCTCAGCGGGATACTATTTGACTACAGATTCCATTAATATTGTCATGGTGCTGTTCCACCTACTCCACTCAATTTAAAACAGCGGTACTAGTGCCGTTAAATTACCAAAAACTGAAATAATTGTATAAAATGTATCCTTCAATTATTTTTTCCTGGAGCCCTTAAAAGTCACGTGACCATAGTAGGCACCGATAAGCTTTTTTTAGGGTTCTATCATTTACAAACTTTCTAAAGTTTCTTTGTTGCTTTTATGGGGGTAATCATTAACAGGAAAGAAGAAGACATAGATGCTTAGCTTTATTTACCTAGCGATAGAGAGTGCAATTAACATTTTGTCAGCACCTTTAAAAAGTTATCACTTTAAAATGTATTAGTTGTACTTTTGTTACACGCAGCATTTATTCTCTGTTGAAATGAATGACCCAGATGATTTTGTTACAAAAAGTTATCGATCAATATATTTACATACTGTGATTATAACACAAAAAAAAAGATAAATGCAACATATGAAACAAAAAATAACTTCACTCATGTCAAATACATTCCATTAATGTCCCTGAAATCTAATAAAATCATAATAATAATCTGTACATTTCACTAGAAGAACAGCAAGAAAATTAATGGTTCTAGAGAAGTAGAATATAGAATAATTGACTATGTCCGCGCATGGTGATCGTGAAAACCATGTGAACTCTACACAGTTTATTAACGTTCTGCAAAAAAGGAAGATAAACCCACTTAAGGTGGTCTTGAAAAAGACCTCCCTGTAGGTGCAATTCTGATCAATTAAAACAAGTTATGTATTTACACGAGAAGATCCACCAAAAGGAAACGATGGAGACTCACCTCTGCTTTATTGTACGACTCCTCGTAATCATTCCGGTCCTTTTCTAGGCTGGCCAAGTTAACTTTTAGATCCGAAACCTCAGCCATGAGGTCGAGTTTTTGGGATTCTAGCGCAGTCCGACTCAAAAGCTCCTGAGGAGGCGAAAGCCAAAGTTAATGTTTAACAAAAATGTCACTCCTCGCTGAATCTCACGGAAAAAGACAACATTTCTCCAAGAAAAGTAGTACATTTGTTTTGGGTACTACGGGCAGAGGCGGTGTATCACCCGCAACTATGATGGAGATACTGATACTCGATCGGCGGCAGAGATGTTGCACTTTAAAATACTTTGTACCTTAATTGTTCTCTTCACTTAAAGCACAGCGGGGATGATGGGGTATACAAAGGGATCCTGGCGCAAAGTTTGAAAAGTGGTGTTATCACCATAGCAACAAACAGAGCTATCCAACCAGCAGGAACACTCGTTGCTTATGATGATGAGACCACTTTTCAAACTTTTGGGCTCGGAAAAGGCAATATGGTCGGATACCTTTTTGTTAAAGGTTCTAAATATATTTTATTAACAGAATAATCCTAACTTTGGTTGCACACTGTATATAACCCGACTTCCTCTGAATTACCGGGTATTATAGACTTGATATTCTTCTGCCCTGCTTTGACAGGCTTATATTATAGGTACAGGGACACGATGACGCTAAATCATCCTATATATTTATACATTCAGCATTAAATACAGAGCAAAGACGTCAGATGCCATTGGCAAAGTAGAGCTGTAAATCGATATAACATTACACTATAAATATGACACGAAAAGCACATTGGTAACGTGTACCAGATGTAACTAAAGGGCTAAAGAAAGCAGAGGATTTGCAAGATTTTGGGTGAAATTGTCTATGAAACAGCCATAATCTGGCCTCCGAGTATTATTAACATACTACACCAACGAAAGCAGTTTAATGTAATAGGGTTCTGCTTAGCACCTGTCATTCCAAAGAACTCTGTATCGAGGGAATAAATAAATGATGGATATCACACATCATAAGCAACGTACAGATCGGAAAACATTTTCTGACAAGGCATCAATTTAACCCTAAGAGTCCCCCAGAAAGGGAAAAACCTGCACTCCATTAGTGTCCCTGAAAAATAGGGGTTCAGATGTGCTGTACGTCTCAGATTACGCCGATCTAACAAAATTGACACGCGATTTGTCTACAAATTCAATCCCAAGCAAATAAATCATACAGAATCATAAAACAAAACATTAAATAAAAAATAACTAAAAATAACTCGCTGTTATATAAATCCTTAGGGGTTTTTAGAACAAATATATGAGTCACAAAACCACACAAATAGCACAAATATGTAACTGATGAATGTTTAATAAAACTAAGACTACTACATTGACTTGGTTCATTGGACATGGATATAACGAAATGTATCATGGGTCAAGTTGTTCCATGAGCCACGGTGACAAACCCGAACCCGAATGTGTGGTTTCCAAAGGACACAGCCATACCTCGGTGTCCAACCCTGCGTTGTCTCATCCCAATCTCATGGTTTTATGGAGAATGAGCAGACTATCAAGGTCACACAGTATGGAGCGGACTCTTTACTATTAAAGCACTAACAAATAATACAATCACGATTGGTACTTTCTTCACTGGTACCACATTTAAAATTCCTGTTTGAATACAGGTGACTTCATTTAATGAATAGAATCATTGTTATAGCCATTTGGCTCCAACCATAAGCAAGTCACCACAATAAGGTCTTTGTGACGGCCACATAAAGGGTTCATACATGGAAAGTCTTGAGGTCAGCCTATTCAAAAGTTTCCAGGTAGGGAAGTGGCCAAGTTAGACAATGGTCCACAAGTACATCCATAGCCCACTCAGATGGCCACAAAATGCATATGGCAGCCTGGACACATAGAGCTGAACCTCTCTAAATTGTCCATAGAAAGGAACTCAAAATAGGAGTCAACCAAAGCGTAAATGCTGCCCAAAGATCACAAAAAAGTGGTCAACAGCTGAGGAATCCTACATAGTCAATAAAAATGGTAGCGTTCCTCGGTACACGACCTACCTGATCAAATACATCCAGCAGCAAGTGCAGAGGGACGAGGTACAAGGTGGAATGACATGCCGATATATCCTAACGTGAAGACATCGATAACAAGTTCCACGTGAAAATGTCTGAAGACAATAAATGCTCCGGCTGGTAAATGAAAATGCTCGAAAAAGAAGAAAAAAAAAAGCCAACCTAGCTGCTCGAGTTAAAGGCTGACCATGTACTATTTTCAAAAGATAATTAAAAGCTTTGAGACCTAAACTGTGGTTTTTGGCTATTTCTGAGTGCACTGAAAATAAGAACCAAATGTGTCGCGCAGGCAGAACCTCGCACTGAACAATGGGGAACGTTGCCTCCACGTGTAACTCTCTCTCATCTGCCAAGCGGAGACGCTTTAAACAGAAAACAAATGCTTGTAATTCACTGATGAGAAGCAGCGCCGATATATTTAGATCACGCTGCGGCTTTTACCAAATCCAACGTGTGCCCCGGCAGCTTGGAAGTATTTTGGGCATTTTGGCTCCTGCCATACAGGTTGATGGAGTTCTGAAACTCTTTCAGACCAGGGGCCACGTTCAGGACAGGCAACATCTGCATCCCAGCTGCTATGTATTCGGACTCCTGATATACACTGGCTGAGCTCACTGGGAGTCAGAGTCCACAGCAGCTTGTGTGCCAGAGAATGCAGATTGATATGGAACATAGAATTTGACGGTAATTATATTTTCCTTTTGGGGGGGGGGGGGTTTCTGTTCCTGGTGCAGTATGGCTCACGGCCCTTTTGTAGCCCTCATACATTTTTGTAGCCAGCGACGTCATGGTGACATGGCTTCTGTAGAAGCTGTTGCCTTTTATTGGACCAAAATATAAAAAGATGCAGAGTAAAAATGAGCTTTCAGGACCTCAGAGGTCTCTTCTTTAGACGGAGTAAAGAGGCCCCTAAAGCTACCTACATTGGATTGGAATATCAGCGATCTCTTTGCATTACAAGAAACGGCTGCTTCTTTTACAGACGTGAACCGCTTTCTGTCCAACGGCTTCAGACACACAATGATGAGCTGGGAATCATGGGAGTTGTAACTTTGGCTCTTTACTGCAACTAACTTGCGCTCAAAAGACAGGTGTACGCGTCCACCAGCCGAGCGCGGTCATGTTACAAGAGGGAGCGTTCAGGACTTAAGCCTGCGCAGACAGGTGGGGGTGTCAAAGAATTGCTTGCCAGCATTTCTAAAATGATATACCCGTCCAGTAACAGGTCACGCCTGGCAAGCGGCTTAATTAAAAGTAACAATACTTTATTATTTCTAAGTGAAGTTTAAACCCTTTATAGTATCTCTCGCTACAGGGAGGTGAGATTATTATATTATATTATGTTATATATATATATATATAATATATTATATATTTCTCCGACAGATTCCGTAGCCCTTTACACTTTTCCGGGGTCTTAATAAATATCAGAGAAAAACGAGGAAGCAGAAGCAATGACTGGAAGTTCAGTGCCGGCCGTCAGTATCCAAAACGAGA
The DNA here is from genome assembly GCA_009364415.1 of Spea multiplicata. Classification (NCBI taxonomy): domain Eukaryota; kingdom Metazoa; phylum Chordata; class Amphibia; order Anura; family Pelobatidae; genus Spea; species Spea multiplicata. Next base: position 9,209 of record VKOC01016639.1, on the reverse strand, counting down.
AGTCATCGTATTATGTATTATATTTCTATACACTGTTTCAGGGGAGGGCTGACAAGGAGGGCAGGAGGGGGGCAGCTGCCCACGGGCTTCCCGATGTAAACATTTTGGGTGCTAATTGGAAAATTCCACATATGGACACCACAATATCTACAGTTACAAGGACTAAAGGTAGCATTTATCCCTGAATGGATCCTTCCTGTGCTCCTTATATTATTTTTCTATTGTTTATTGTTATAGCGCCATCATATTCCGCAGTGTTGTATTTTCTATGCAGTTCTTCTTAAATGTGTGGAGGGTATGTCTGGATAGGGCTCGCCGGGTGCACCATATGCTAAATGTAACTAAACCCATGAAGTATCCAATATATACAGTATCTCCAGTTATATACACACACACTATGTATATATATATATTTGGCACATCTCTGTAGCAGTTAATGCTTAAAGAGATACATGTAATCCCATATTACAAAGTTCTGTAACATTCTGCTACCCAACAGCCTGTAAAATTACTGGTATTGTTTTAAAACAAGGTTACTAACATCCTAGCACTTTGTGGGGAAAGCGATTGCTATTTGCAGTGCATTGTGGGTCACCCGCGTGTCTGCCTCGTAATCCTCGCCCGACACAGGAAGTCACCATCCTGCGCTGCCAGATAAAGACATTCATACATTATTATTAAAGTGACAGATATAGAATTTAATCGAACCCCACAGCGCTGCGAGTTCACAACCAACCCAGAACTGCCATCAGAGTTTATTCTCATCACTAAAAACTTACCAAAGTAGCCATCATCTTAAATTTACCAAAGCCATACTAACCAGGAGAATGTCAAAAATAGTATGTTTTCACAATTTTGGAAAATTTTATCTACATCTGCTAAAACTCAAGGCATTTCTACTGTTGAGGGTCGATAGCTTTTCCCAAAGGGATCCTTGAAACGCATTAAATACAAAGTTCTGAGATAAATAAAAAAAGAGTTTGAGTCCATGAGTCTAGAAAAAGAGAAGCTTCTATGACATGGAGTCAACCAGGCAGGGTTCCTCAGGCTTCATTGTCATTAGAGTTCTCTCTCTGATCCACATGCAGCTTACCCTGAATGCGCAGCAGGACTTCCACCCTGGAGCTCCGTTCTTATCGGTATTAAATAACCCCCCCCCACCCCAAAAAAAACATCAATTATTGCAATGTGTTCCATCATCACGGAGCTACAGGAGGATCACAGGAGATTGGGGGGAGTCAGAGGCTGCATACGAACGACTATACATACTATTGGCATGCGGTATAAAGCTATGCCGTCTCATACACCCGCCATGATTAATATATCTGCACCAGGATGGACTTCTCAACATCGTCTGGTACCCTTCGGAGGGCTGATCAAGCCGGTGCCCCAGAACAGTACATGTTATACATCGTGTGCAGTATGTTTGGTCTATAAGAAGTCTATATATAGAACTCTTACTTAAGGCGATGTAGAAAAGCACTTCGTCTCCAGTACATTGACGCAGGCCGCGTCTATATAATTAAATACAGCATTACGGCATCAGAACAGGCGACACGCTGCGGACGGTAATCCATCCCTCACCCTGCATTAAGGCCCCACTTAAAGTTAAGGAGAATCATTTACACGCCAACTTAAACAAGAATTAAAGAGACATAAAGAACACAACACTCGTTCATTTTAATCTTTAAAAAATGTTACCCTTCCGCACTGGATAGTTTGTGTAATTAAAAGAAAACAAAATAGATTTCATGTTTCCCCCCGGAGTACAAGATTCCGAACGGTCTGATTTATCAGACGCCGCGGGCTTTTAGCCAATAAAAATGTAAATATTTTCATAGCTCACATGGGAAAAACACGCCCCTCGGCCTTGATTAGGAATATAAATTGTCCTTAAGAGTTAAAACATTGAGTTCTTAGAGATATAACACAATGCGTACGTAGCGATATTTGGCATTAGTGGTGTCGAAGAATTATTGGTGGATCTGTAATGTAGAGAACAGACAAGACCTGACTTCAGAAAGGGTTACATTTTTTACAATAATGGATTTGGATTAGAGTTATGTATAATATATATATATATATATATATACATATATAATACACAGCACACACACACACCCCTATGGGGGTAGAAGCACTTAGCGTTGTTAACTAAAAAGGCCTGGGCAAATGCGTCACATATTCACCCAACGGGCTACGTGTGACTACGTACCGGGTATGGCCACTTAGGTGGCTGCTGGCCTTAAAGTGCCAGAGACTCCTTATCTCCAGCCCCTAGGCCTATTTCTCCTGAACCAACAGCAAACCAGCAAATACCAAATGGAAACAAAATACTGAATCAAAACCCGCGCGCCCCTGAGCATTTACTAAACAGGTTTACTATTAGACTATAGATTATCTGCGTCCTACCCGCCAGATAGATGCCATGTGACTGAGGCTTAGAACACGCAGCAGAAGAAGACCTTCTGGTAACTTCAATCAACATGAAATAAACGCAAATCAGTTATAGAGAAGATCTAGCCTGGACTCCAGAGCATGGACACCCTGGCAGCGGGACGGAGAAATCCAAGTTACAGGATACCATTCTGGGGAGCATATTTTATTTGGCAGTATTGCACGGCACATTAGGACATATTATATTATTATTATGATTTATTGTTCTATATAGCGCAACATATCTGCTCTGATCTGGTCATGTTTGCCCACATCTTGAATTACTTCCTTATAACATTTTTCTCACTCCTTTTAATATTAACCCATTGCTTTTCAGAGCTCTAAAATGTTTTTTTTTTTTTTTTTAAGAATAAAAATGTATAAATAAGTTGAATAACAATTGTGCCAATGGATGACATTGTGGAAATAATGTGTTACGTCAAAGAGGCCTCTAAGAAAAAAGCAATTACTGTCCCTTTAAGACCCGTGAGGTATTTTTTTAGTATATAAAGTAGAGGGAAGAAAGGTGGCTTTTTATTTATTTCTCTCACTTCCCATTGATTCATTTTACAGACAATAGATCTATCATTACAAGTCGTGGACATTGGATAACATATTTACGGTATTGAGCCCGGCTTCCATGGAGCTGCATTGGCCGGTAGATGCAGATTATTACGGGAATAAACCGATGCCCGTTACAAAGTGATCTACCGTACGTTACAATCTGTTATCAAGTTTCTGTGTCCCAACCTGGTGACCGAGTGCCATGCAATATCACAATCGGATAAAATAATAATGCCAGCAACGCCAAAGACAACAACAACAGCTCCAAAGCACCAAAGGGAGAGATGTGGTTTAAAGTATTCATGATGAAGGGTTAACGCCGGCAGATTTCAAAAGCAAGAAGGGCTGAGCTATACAATGCATAAGGTAAGAAATGTATGGGTAAAAAATGTATGGGTAAGAAATCTCACTGATTTAACTATACATTATGCAGGGCCAGTCAAGCTCTTCCTGTAGCAGAAGCTCCTTGGTGATAATGTATGGAGAAGTCAAGGTATACAAATTTCCAATCAAGTGTTTGCAGTAGTTTAAAACACATAGGGCAGGGGTGTCCAAACTACGGCCCTCCCGCTGCTGCAGGACTACATCTCCCATACTCCTCAGCCAGATCCTTAGCTGAAGGAGCATTATGGGAGATGTAGTCCTGCAGCACCCCGTAGGATACAGTAGATTAGAAAACATTAAAAGCATATGAAATGGGGACTTAATTAAACCTTTTAGAATGGCAGCCATGTGAATCAACAACTAGAACGCAGACTCATCAAATGCCTTGTACAATGTATATGAGTAATAATAATAATGCGGTGCGTTCCATGATATATGTCACTGGGAACCTTCTGAATAATTTAGAACCACGTGAAAGTCTTACCCCGGGAAGAAACGGAGAGCAGAAACTAAACTAGCAAATTCAGTGAATGATTACAGAAAGCCGGCTTTATGAGTAACCTGTTTAACAAGTTATCTGGAAAAGCAGGCAACCCCACCTCCTATCACAGCTTCACCTTTGATCCACAAACGACACAGAGGTCTTTTGTATGCATTTTCATTTCAAACAGGGATCGATACACACATGATAATAGTCGGGGAGGAATTAAATACCCACGCCGGCCAGCATTCTGAATACAATACATATAAAAACAATTGAAGCGTGCGGCCCGTCCGGTCTGCCCAGACCGTAAACAGTCCTTGATCTCACCTCAAGTTATATGCGTATGCCATGTACGTCTAAATTCCATCACTGTATTAACCTCTACCGCTTCTGCTGGGAAGCGGTTTTCTACTGCCCTCTCAGTAAAATCAAATAGTCATAAGAAACCATCTTTAACAAAACAGCATTATATAGAGGGAGTCCCTGAAAAAGTGTGGTATGGTGCTATTTCTTATCAAGTCCAAACACACCTAAAAAAAGAGTTTTTTAGGAGGAAACAAGTTATAAAATAAATGTAAGTTTTTGGGGGTTTTTTATAATTGAATATAGGAATGAAGTAACTTTTTGCAACTCTGGCAATGAAAGCGTGCAAAACGTCACAGTACTGTATGCTTTAAAATGCAAAAAAGAGGTTATTTACACAGTTTAAAGCGGATCACAGAAATAAGGGTTAAATAGCTATTTCAGTAAATTTGTAAGAAAATATAATCTTTCTAGCAGCGATCAAACGCGACTCACAAAAAACACACGTTACCAACATATTTGGCAAGTAAATTGGTTTTAATATTAACCAATTAACGAGCCGTGAGATATATTCCACTGCAGAGACATGGCGACGGTGGAAACCAAATTAAGAAAACCACTATTAGTTTGGAGGAGACGATATTCTGAATTAAGTCACCTGTACTCAAGCAGCGATTTCAAATGTGATCCACCCATAAGATCCTGATTTATCATTAATATCATATAAATATATATATCTCTTCCCACTCACCCTGGGGGTTCTCAGGTGTTACCCAAGCATGTTTACAAGCGTTAGGAACGTGTTGAGAGCAGAGCTTTGTCTGAAAGACCCAGATTCATTCCGCTTGCCTACCTGCTGGAGCATTTCCTCCGTGGCATTAAGTTTTAAGTGGTGTTCCTCTACATTCGACTCCAAGTCCCGGATCTTATCTCCTTGAGCTTCCACCTGATCCGTCAGGACGCTCACCTACAGGACAGCAACGTATATATATATGTTACAGATCCCAGCGATCCGCCACCCAGTGCAAACAAAAAGTACAATGCTGCGATCTTCTTTACCAAAACAAGGATTAGTAACATTACGAGGGAAAATAAACACAGATTGGTAACATTACGAAACAAACAAACAAAAAAAAATACATTCTTACCTCCTGTTTCGGACTTAAGGGAACAAGTAAATGTTCAAACGGCTTAATGCAGAAGCTATTTCACAACCTGTTTTCTTGAAGTAGTTAAGCAATCCGGCGTGACAGTCACTAATGCCCTTTCAACGCTCTTTTTAAGTGGAAAAACAATAAAAAAAACGGTTCTTGGAGGGGGATAAGCAGCCGGCTTACCTCTCCTCAGCCGAGGCTGTCTAAAAAATGTGATGTGTTAAGGGCATGTTTAAGCGTTTATTGAGCTCATCTCTGTGGGTTTGCAAGTTACTGCATGAGTCAAAAAGAAATGCTGAAGTCTGTCAATAGAAAATGAAACTATCTGCGCGCTAATCTTTTTTTTTTAGGGGTTATTTACTGAAGTTCATCCAGACGCTAAGACGGCAAACTGCGTTGGTAAGTGAGAGCCCCGGGTTAAACAGAAGGTGTTCTCCGTATAGAACAATCTTTGCACCAGCTGTGCTTTGGGGATTAGAAATAGATTTGGTTTCAATTAGTTAATGGTGTTGTTGGATTTTTCTTGCGTTAGTTTCGGCAACAATCTCGGCAACAATGTCATTATTAAACATACACCACTACGGACCAGTGGAAAGAGGAGGCTTACTGGTTTAATCGTAATCACTTAGAGTTCCTGGCATCAGGCAGACTCACAGTTTAGTGAATAAGCTCCACTAGTAGTCATTAATTCAGACTGTGGCTTACACAGGTTGCTCCCCTCTATCTTGTTTTGTGGCCCCATGGGTTGGTGGGGGCCCCGAACCGATGCTTAATTTTTTTTAATGGGGTAGCAACACCTGTGAGAAGGGGCAAGATTACGGTGTGTGTGCGCCAAAAGACGCCAGGCAGCATTTGACTTGGGGTAGATGGGACAAATCTAGATGAACTGCCCTGTAATATAGTGTCTCACAACAACATTTGGAAGGCCGTATAGTCAGCAGGCTCTAGGACTACCAAAATAAACAGCATAGAACAATGGAGCTCAGAAGGGATCCAATTGAAGGTAAATGCTGCCTTTAGTCCTTGTGAGTCCTAGAGACTCTGGGGGGGCTGCTAATAATGAAGCGTTTTGACCTGGAGTCTCAGCGTAAAGCCCCTCTTCTCCGTGTAGGTGAACTACGAGCCCTTCCATTCCTAAACCATTTAATGTTTTATTGCTACTAGCCCGATCCTTGCATGTCACTAGCCGTGCCCCCTCATGAATCCACAACGTAGAAGAGTGAGAACTCTGAGTAGCCTACCCCAGGTAGTTCCCAGATATGATTAAATGTAACTTGCATATTTGTTACCTATTCTAATACACATAATAAAGCATTAACCCCTTAATGACAAAGCCTGGACATGTACGGGCTCAAAATGCATTGTTTTCAATGGGTTTTGGGACCGCCCATTGTCCTTAAGGGGTTAAACTGGAAGCATCGTGATTACCTGTAATATCAGAGACTCTTTGTCGCCTTCTAATCGTGTCAGACGTTCTTGATAGGTTTCATTGTTTGCAACTGTAAGGTTAACCTGTAAAGTAAAAGAATATTTATCAGACAATTGCCCTGTTCTGTCCTCTCTGAGTTTACTCTGATAATAAATCATTGTAATCATCATTAAAACCGAGAAACAATAAGTATCTTTGCATTGTTGGCTACCAACTATCTTGACTCTCTGCCACCATGATGGGAATTATACCCTAGAGGCATCCATCCCCTGTGTTTAAACATCGAGATCTGTAGGTACCAAAATAACTAAAATGTAGGCCAATTTGGCTGGATCCAGTTGTGACCTTTGGTTGGTGGACCACACTTATTTCTACTGACCTTTGATCCGATGAGTCCCCACTCAAGTGGAGGTTTTCAGCAGAACTCTGAAGCTCTAAGGTCCATGTAAAGCATTTCTGATGTTCACCAGGATGACAACAACTCTATAAAGACTGATCTAAGACGAGCAGCTTGGTGGTGTAGGAATGCCAATGAATTTAGATTCCACTCAACAAGCAACTATAGACCCCCTAAGGTCCAGTAACTCAGGGCATCCTACCATTAGTTAGTAGGCCAGAGGAGTGAGAGCAAAGTACTTACCAAGCTACTAATGGGTTAAGACTCCCCGTTCCATGGTTCTTTCTCACAAGTTTTATGCTGAAGTTAATCCAACTGCCCTCTGCTACAAAGTATTTATAATGTTTACTTCCTGTTACCGCAATACGCAGAGTGGTTTGTGTCCTTGGACGCAAGAAAAAAAGGGTACAGACTAAGCGGAAAAGTTTTGGCTGTCTCAAGGGTTGGAATAGCTTCAACACAAATGCAGCTTCATGGGAGAACTTTCTATTTTAAGAAGTCGGAAAAAAAGTTACTCCGCTAATGTCAACATTTTTCTTTGTGTCAACTACTTCTGTTCTGCAGGGGGAAAAAAGAATCTTTCCCATGAGACACGTTTCAAGATAATTTCATGGAGGTCATATCCAAGTTCTAGACATGATCTGAGCGGAACTAGGCTGAGATCACTGCGGGGATGGTTAGGGTTAGCGGCCAATTTAAAGGGAGCGGTGGCATGTGTCACCATGCTTGTCATAGTCACATAACGACCAAACTCCAGCCCCTTGAAATGACTGGCCGCAAACTTCAAACGAGGGCTCTCAGATAAGCGTATGTGTTTTCTCTCCTCTCAACAGTCATGAATGGTTGTCGTCAAACTCAGCAGCTGTTGATTTATATGCAGTGACATTTTTCAAAAGCCACTACAACTACAGCAATTTGCCAAAACATTTATTGTAGTTAAAAGGCAACTGTCACACCCCAAATTATACCCGATCCTAATTCTTTCACCATTACAACATATTAATTATTCTTTTTTTATAATATAAAAATGGCCTATATTTTCTTTTTGTGCTGTATGTAAAACTGGATATATAATATATTATTATTATTAATATAATCTGCAGTGTTGAATTAAGTTATTGTTTATGGACCAATTTTCCACTACGTTTTTAATACAATATGCTCATAGTAAATGATCCATTTTCCACAAAGAAGCTGCTTTGTTGAGGGTTGATTTTATATATATATATATATATATAATATATTATATATATATATATGTTACTTGTGTGTGGTCTGTGTGTATATATATTGTAAGCTAGGGCCCTCTGTCACAGTTTTAGTCTCAAACTCAAATATATGTATTTTAAGAAGCGCAGCATAAATTGTTGGCGTTATAGAAATAAAAGATAATAATAGTATATGTTTTTCCGTAAAAAAACCCCAAAACATTTCAATTGGTTGCATAAACATGAAAACCTGCCTATTGTCACATGGAGCTGATAATGCTATTGAAGTTTTCCCTGACAGGCGGCTGAAATATATCATGCCCGTCAAAAAGGACCATTTATAGCAGCTCAAATTAACATTTGTCTCACAGTTCTGCCACAAAAAAAAATTGTATGCATGCTGGCATTCACCTAAAGGTATTGTATAGAATGATCACATAAAGAATCCATGATGTTGAAAAGGCATCCCAAAGGCTCTACAGCCCCCTGTGGCCACAGGAGGGATTGCAAATACAAAAGCCTGGTTCTGTAGAGATTGTTAAAACATAATTATCTTACGAGACGATGCTTTGCCTTAAACTGCACATCAATGCTCTAAAATGCTGTAAAATAACCAGGATATAAGGGAACAGTTTTGGACCATTATTAAAAAAACAACATTAACAACACCCAAGAGTTTAATGTGATTATAGAATTGACAGGAATTCAGTATTCCGGGACTGACTTTAAGACACTATAATTACAAATGCAGAGTATTACAGTGGCTGTTTTGGACCAATATGTCTATATTTTGTAATGAATCCAATATTGGTTGAATATATATATATATATATATATATATATATATATA
>VKOC01016638.1:0-133826 GCA_009364415.1 Spea multiplicata | reverse complement strand
CCACTTTCTCATTCAAGACTTTAATATTTCTAACCAGCCCTCACGTTATCCCACAGTTAGTATAAAATTTCAACTGAACCAACCTTTCTTCACTTGACTCCATGATTTACTTTCTTTACTAAACTCTTTTTAACTTTGTGTTTCAATTACCGTAGATACTATTCCCGTTTCAGTGGTCGGTTTCTCAGAAACGTATTATAAATTACTTCTTGCTTTGGTCTAGCACTCACAGTTAGTTTAACACCAAGGCACAGACAGCATTGTAATGGTATGTAATAATAATGTAGATCGGTATTTTATCACATCACGGTATCTATATCCCAATGCTTTGACAGAAATGAGTGCAAATCCTCTCGAAAATGACGGCATTGAGCCTGGAGCATTTGATGGGTTGACTGTGTACCATGTCAGGATTGCAGAAGCCAAACTGACATCTATTCCAAAAGGTTTGTGACACGTTCGCAACATTTTAAAACACAGCTACAGTTGGTCAATGTTTTATATTTTTTTTGGGGGGGGGGGTGCAAAAAAATATCTTTATTCATATATTCTTCTGTATTTAAATGGGTTATAAAAATTAAACAGGTAGGAGGTGTCCCTGGTGTCCAAAAGAGAAACATCTGCTGGTGCATAGTTGCTAACCCTACCACAAATGCAAGCTAGGTGATGTTCTTTTTCTATATTATAAAATAGGTTAATGAAGGAGGATTGGTGATAGAAACAGAAGAAGGCTGTTGCAGCAGCAGTCACTATAGTTCATCATCTGGAACTCTATTACCATCATGGCTGATGCTAAAAGTTTCAGGGATCCCTATTTTTATAGTCATCATTTTAGTTGGGTCTAATTAATGCTGCTCTTCACTCTATAGGTTTACCATCCTCAATATATGAACTCCATCTTGACCACAACAAAATTTCAGCTGTTGAACTGGAGGATTTACTACGCTACCAAGAACTTAAGCGGTAAAACCCTGTTAAAACTATAATCATTTCACTAACAGGGAAGATCAATTCACCAATGATTTGATTAGTATGTCAAAATAACCGATTTTAATTGTTTTTTTTAGATTGGGCTTAGGGCACAACAAAATAAAGGAGGTTGAAAATGGGAGCCTTTCAAACATACCAAATATAAGGGAAATTCACCTGGAGAACAACAAACTTAAGAAGGTTCCTCCCGGTCTGCAGGACCTAAAATACTTGCAGGTAAGTTAACCCTGTCAGCCTTAAATATCATATGGAGATGGGATTTAACTACTTTTACCCCATACACACATCTATCCATCCAAATGATCTACATATACATGACATAGCTTAACTGTTCTATGTTCACGCTTTTTACGATATATATTTTGAATTAGAATTTTGATACCTGTAGTCTGTACAAAAGATAACTTTGTTGGGGCTGATGTAAGCAGCTAAATAGATCCTAAATCGATCACTGTTGCTGAACTTTACTTGTTATAGGGCCTCTGATGCTTTACATAACACAAAATGTTATTGGTAGTAAAATTGCTGATCAAACAAATACTATAAGTTATAACCAATTCTAGTGGGGCCAACGACACGATGACAAAACTGATGATCTTTAAGGAATATTCCGTTCGTGAACAAAATACATGGTAGTATTACTTTTGTTAAACTAATACATAACTATTTGTTTTTGAATCTCCTACAGGTCATATTTCTCCACTCTAACAATATCGCAAAGGTTGAGGTGAATGATTTCTGCTCTACTACACCCAAGCTGAAGAAATCTCTGTACAGCGGCATCAGTCTATTTGGAAACCCTGTGAAATACTGGGAAGTTCAACCAGCTACATTCCGCTGTACCCTGGGGAGGAATAGTATACATCTTGGGAACTTTAGAAAGTAATAACAAATCAGTTATTGTACAATGGTGTCAGTCCTGGTGAATAAAACATCCATCTCTTGAGGTGCAAATAGTGGCGAGGACTGGACCATTCTCTTGCACCACAAATATTACGCTTGACAATGAATTGGCATAGTGAGGCAAGGTGTTTACAAAAATATTTGCATGATTTTCCTGCGTATGTATTTTTAAAATACTTGAAAACGGAGTATAAAGAAAAAAAAAGTCTGTCTCTAATTGTTGTATCCAACATCTGCACTTAATGGCCAGATCCACGTGGGTTAGTAGAGGTTGTCTGCTCGCTCTTTCAGTTTTGGTGCTATAAAAGTGATGTCTGTATGGGATCCTTTATACTTTCCCAGTTTATAATAATATCCAGTTAGGTGTTTTTCTATATAAAAAAAAAATTAACGCAAATTAAAATAAGCTGAATCCTTTTAAGGGAGACATATTTAAAAGAAATGTCATTTGCACAAATATGACTATATAGTAAAAATAAGATAGCGTGTATTGATGTCAATGAATGATATAGCAGGTAGCCCATTCAAGTATACAAAGAAGTTGGTATACTTTTAAAGATATTTCGCAAACAAAAAAAAAAATGCAGGATTAACAGCTTTATCAAGGTTTTGAAAAAAACTGGTAACTTGATTTCATGAGATTTACTTAAAATGTAAAAGTTTAACTTGATAAGCAGTCTATCGCAAAAGCATTAATGGAGAATCCTGCAATTGCTCGCCCTTACTACTCGGCGCATTCAGACATGAAAGGAAAAGGAAAAACAAAAGGATTAGTTACTGTTTATTTGTTCTTCCTGCACGTACTAAATTAAGTGACACAAATATTAAGCCTTTGAATAATAAAATGTTTTGAAACATGATTTTGTATATTTCTTTCCAATTACATGTATTGCGATAAATGATTCCAGGATTCAGTAAATAGTAGAAAATAGGAAAATCCTCACACATATTGGGCTCAAATATTATCGGTACAGCCCTAAGATTAACACGTAAACAACAAATGATGTTTTGTACGGTTAATCTTAATTTTTCACTATGCAGGGACACAATGTAAACGTTGCCAGTTTTAGCTGTCCTTGGGAATTGCTGGGCTGGTGGTTGTGCTGTGGGGGGGGGCGGCACTGTGAAGTGAGTGGACAAGGCCATGGAACGCTGGATCAGCTCTTCTTTCTACCCCTTTTGCAGTCACTTTCACACCTTTGGCCGCATTAATAAACCTTAGAGAGTGAAACGGCTCTGCATTAACCCTTAATGAAGCATTAGAATTTAGCGGCATCAGAAAAAGCAGATCAATGGAACGCAAGAGAGATCACATTGGCAAAAATCCATTTGAAAAGGTGTACATCTTACTTTAGAACGGGTTATATGTGGAATTGTTTGCAAACAAAATATAAAGTATAAAATACAACAGCAATTCCCTCCTCCTTGACAGCATAATAGTCATCTCGTGCTTAGCTGACCTTCAATACATATGTGCAAATCAACACGCAAACCATGTACCTGTGTAATCCCAAAGAACAGTCTCTCTCTGGGAGGTAAGATTATTTGTGAATGTATAGGTGTATGTCCATATGAGTGTTTGGGTAAATGTTGTAAAGGCCTGTTTACATGGATATGGCTGGATATTTGTGTTGGTACTAGGTAAGCATTGGCAATTGTGTTCAGTTACATGAGCCCCTTTCTGCATAGATGCACCACAGTTTTTATGTTACCTGAAATGTTTACCACCCACTGTTAGAGCCTGAAACGGAAAACAAATCACCATCTTATACACCAAAAACATCACTGAGAGTATTTATATGCCGAATTTCCACTCCAGCCCTGTACAATAAACATTTTTGATCCAATTAAAAAATGTTGGATGTGTAGGGTGTGTGGGTTTTATCTAAACCAATGTTTATTTGGAATTCAGAGTTTCCCATAACTGGATTTTATAGGAGATATTCCGGTTGAGGTTGAGTGACACTTCTAATGCACAAGTGAATCAAAACATAACTGGACCTGGGAACCAAGATGACTACAGAAAGATGTGAGCTAAATATTTAGATACTTTAATCAATGTCAGCAAATGCAAACTAGAGAACAGAAAACCAACTAAAACAAATGATCAGATGCCGATTTTCCCATATTCTCTGCCATTCAAAAGAATTCATATACAAACCTCACCAATATGTTAAATATCCCACAAAGCAATACTGAAAGAATTCCATAAAGAAAAAACAATTAACAAAATGTAAACCCAACACCGTCCATGCATCAAAACGCACCATCTCTACCGAGGCGCGTATCATGCTGTGAGGATGACTCCTTCTGGAGCATCTTGTTATTAACAAAACACGTGAGCAAAGCTTTTTTGCTTTTTGTACTATATATGTGTTAAATCATGAGTGTCCTTTTTATGTTTGGTGTACCCACACAATTTATATGTTTTTCATAGGGCTCTTTTGATACAATTTATAAAGAAAATTTTTTTTTGCAAGTGACTTAATATTTCTTCCACAAGTTACGTGCCATTGATTTCACAAGTGAAATACCAGGCATAGTCAGAGTTATTTTTGAGCTTGTGAGCAAAGCTGGTACTTACGTATTGTCTTTTTCCCTTTTTCCAAGGGTGGATGGGGCTTTCTTTTTCTTCTTATGCAATTTATACAAAAACATTTGGGTTGAATATAGGTCTCACGTGTTGCTTCACAACCGAATAGGTGCTAGAGATATAATGGATTAAATGTCCTTGTGCATTTTCTCATGGCAATATTGTTTTATTTAACAAAACTGGAATATCTGATGACACATCAACCATATATATTCTGTATATATGTTAAAGAGCATCCTTGTGCAGATGCTAGGGCATTAAATTTTCCCCACTGAGGTCGGAGGTATTCACAATTTGTGTTTCCTATTTTCCCCTGGTATATGTATAGATTAGGATTCTTCATTTTCAGTATAACATCAACGTCTATCACAAGCCAATAAAAGTTCTGATCTTTACTATATAAAGAGACAACTGCATACTACAAAATCACCAGATGGTGGCAGCATAACCGCTCGGTTTGGTTTTGCAAGCATGATCCTTTACAGTTAGTCGCACTCACTCATTCAGAATAAGTCAATTTCAAGTCATGGAAAGAGGTGTAAAAAAGATTTACACCTCTTTTTCTCAAACATAATTACAATATAAGATTAATTTGTATTGTAAAAACAAACATTCTTTATCAGAAAAATAAAAGGACACAGGTGTAGTCACTGGAGCGTTACTGTGGTTAAATGATGTGTGTCATTTCATCATACTACAACTTAAGTCTGGATATCTGCCATTATGTCTGGTGAACATATAAAGTACATACATTAATGTTTGTTATCAATGGAAATCATTTTCCCTGGAAACAAACTTGTACTTCTAAGCTACAAGGTCAGTAGCTATAAAACAAGAGTGTGGTGCTTCCCACAATAATATTCCCCTTACAATGGCCAATCTGGACTACATCTAACTACTCCAGTATCAAATGTTGCTAAAGCTTTATTTACAGCTCTCTTTTAATAGCTTTAGCACTACGAAAATCCATTTTGACTGGCATTTGCTACATATAAAAAGGCAGTAAAATATGTGATGGTTGTATTTTCGTCCAGTAAATAATTTTAATTGCTCATATTTATGAAAGGCAAGATGGCACTACCCATTACTCATTTTTAGTTCCTTGTATAACTTTAAGATACTTGATACATAGATGGATGATGTTACAGTATAAGAATACTAAACAGAATTGTCTACTTATTGGAGCTCAGTTGCATACGGAGGTGATTATCCTTCACTTTTCCGATACTCAGTAACTTCCACAGAGCAACATACTTATAATGGTGGACATTTTAAGAGGACATGGCCCTCCTAAAATGTGATAATTTTACTTCTTCAGTTGTTACCAAGGCTGAAAGAATGAAAAAAGAATAAACACCAGGTAAGTGAATGAAATGGAGAGAGAAAAAATATATACTTCCTCACAGTACTGCAGCGACCCAAGATAACACTCCTCTCAGTGTTCAACAGAAGACAATACAAACATGATGATAGTGTGATACTGTTGAATAGGAAAAAAAACTATACGAAAGTGTTGTGAATGCACTCACAAAAAGTAGAAGGTAAACAGGCTCTTCAGAATAAAATGTTTTCTTTATTTCTTCATATTTCTAAAATATCAAATATAAAAGAGAAAAGACTAATGGTGCAGTATTTTCCTATGATGGTTTAAGGAAAGTTAGATTGCACTTACAGGATAGTCGATAATATCAGGCACTTCAGTTCAAAGTCCACGGGTACAAACGAAAATCCAAAATGAGAGAAAACTGCTAAAATAAAAAGTCCTTTGAATAGTCCTCAACGCGTTTCGCCCTTTGGCTTCCTCAGGAGAACAATAAAAGGTTATATTGCGGACATCCACATCCATGCTAACACACACACTCAAACATTCATTCAGTGGCTATATGACTCGCCAAACTTGGGATACTATGTCGGGATAAGCAATATATGGCCATATAGCGTTACCAAATCCCCAATATTTATCCCATAGATAAGCGTTTTTTGAACAGTATTTTCTGGGTACACTTTTTTTTGTACTTACTGGTCATAATTATTTTAGCAGGAACCCAGGAATCTGAATGTGTATGCCTTTTTGCTTTTGAGGTTGCGTGCTCCCTTACTTTCTATTTTTTGTGCTGTGCACATTTGCAGGTTGTGACCAAACTTTAGTGTTCAGCAGTCCCTCCTGTCACACAGGTCTCATTAATGGTGACCAGAAAAGCTTTAACGTTGCTTGAGAGTCTCATTTAGGTTAAAATGTAATGCAGCCCCACTGATTTAGTTCCTTGGTAAGCAACATAGCTATGAAATGAGATAGGACTGGCAAAACTTGGGGTACTTTGATGTAGTGGTGGGTTAACCAATATATGGCCATGGCATATGGATGCCTTGGTGATTTTTGAACATTAACTGCTTAGTATCACTATATTCTTGCTTTATTTTGTGCTAAGTAAACAATGGTCATTCCCCAAAGTAGAGTACTTCTGCATCTGATCTTGTGTCATGTTGTTATTCTTACTAAAGTGTGAGGAAGGCTACAGCGATGGCCGGATACCTGCTAGACCCCATGGTTCCCACTGCAGAGATAAATCAGCGAAAGACTTTCACAGATAGAACAGCTTTTGTGGTAGAACTGCGTTATTATTATTATTAAATGTTACATTTAAGCTTCTTAATTTTTACTTTTATATAATTACTAATGAAACAGTGCACTGAGGTACACTTATGGCTAATCCAATGTGATCGACAGACACAAAGTTAGAGAAACTTTATAACCAATCACTAATTCTTTAGAGACAAAAATAAACAATACCGTGTCCTAATTTGCTTACTTCCATACAGACATTTAAGCATAACTGTATTATTTTGCTTACAAAACAGACCCTTAAAAGACTTAACATCTAAATTATAAATATTACTGTAGATGCCTAACTTTCACACAAGAATGATATAGTAATACCAGAAACAGGTTTTTTTTTGTCTAAAAGAGTGCATATGTTAAAACAAAAGGGACCTCATACCTATGGAAGTAATAACCAGGAAACTAATTTATTTGAACTTTATCTTTAACCTTTAAAACTGACATATTGTTGTAATTATAGAACACACAACCAATAATGGCATTATAAGCATGTACAATAATAATGGCTTGTTTATAAAGAGCTGAATTCTAGCTTCTCTCTGCTCTGCGGAGGAATAATGATTGCAAAGGGAGCTGTTAACAGGAAACATATGGAAAACATCTGCAGAAACTGAATGCTGGCATGAGTCCTACATGCCACGTCTCACACACCCATCTCTCCACTTCGTTAGAGGGGGCTTTACATATTTACCTTGTGTGACCACTGCCTCCCCACAAAGATGCAGAACAAGACAAATTATACACTAAAAACAGAGTAAGAATCAGTGCAAACTTAGTTGCCACAATAGCCCAAAAAACTTTTTTTTCTTTTTAACTTAAAAAGAAGGCAACCTGCAAACATTTATTAAATAGAATTCAGCTTAACATATTTATATCCCGGTTCATGAGTGGGGAATCATGCTGCATTAAGTCATACAGTATTATAGGAAAGGTATGACAGTTGTTTTTTTATTACTTTTGTGTTGAAGCCCCAAGTCCTCAGCATAGCAAGGGTTAAGTAATGGACTGTATCAGACAACTGAGCCCTTACTGGAGGGTGTGATGGGATTATAATTACTATTCACCTATAGCATCTGTGAGACCATCATCATCAGGAGCTGTCAGACCAATAGAAGGTTCACCTGTCCATTGGCATGCTCACAACTCCACGGTACCAAGGCCCGTTCGCCGTGTGTGTGTAATATTCCGCCGGAGATGTACCTACTACAGACAGGGGGCGTGGCCTACCCTGCAAAACCACACCAGAGCTCCGGTAGTCGGCAGCAGGTAGGAGACATCGGTGCCTTGATACAGGCACCTGGCAAATTGGCTCCTCGTTGCGTGTGATGGCTTCCCAGATCGGTTGCCGCAGTGAATGCGAATGGGTTTTTCAGTGGACTATATTGGTGTTCATCTTTAAACGATTGGCAACCTCCAACCAGGTGCACACCTCTGCAACAGAACTCATTTAATGACCCAGTTTTGTATCTTTGAGTTCAACGGAATTTCACCTTTCCTGACCTCGTGGCCTGATTACTGATTTTTTTACTAGGATTATCCTAAGGTTCCTCAAATGTAGTTATTTGTTGCTCAGAAGCCATTTGTCAGAAGCGGTTACCTCTTCACTGAGATCGTATCACACCTAGTATCAGGTTTGATTGGTGGCAAAAAAAAAAAAAAAAAGAAAGCATCTTTCCAGGCATGTATTGATTATAGGGAACTCGACATAATTACTATTAAAATTAGTACTATTGCCTGTGGTGATCCATCATCCTTACCAAGCTGGATTTCAGGAGAAGGGGGACTCCAGCACCCCATATGGAAATTATGCCTATAGGACTATGTGATGCCCCTGCTGTGTTTAAGACTTTAGTCTGGAGCAAGTCATGAACTATATTGTTAACAAATGTTATTCAAAAGACAAAATAACCATGGTAAACAGAAAGATCTTAGAAAGATTGTGTAACATTCACTTGTATGTCAAAAGAGTTTTACTTTGACATATCAATTAAGTAGGTGGTCTTCGTAAGGATCCATCCAAAGTTTCTGTGATTAATTGGCCTCTTGCACAGGACTTATGTGGAATACAATTACGTTTTCGTGGCTATCAAAGCTGTTATAAGAAATGAATCCACAATGGCTTGAAGTTCACAACACCAATGACTCCACCAACTGAAGGTGTCAACCCACCCTAAAGCTCACCTGAAGCCCTTTCAGCCTTTGAAGATCATAAGGAAGCACTCCAATATCCTGACCTTTATTCTTGAGGTGAATACATCTAAGAATAGTGTTGGGAGTAATTATCTCACAAAGTGATCAATAGTAGACTTAATTTTACACCAGCGTCGTATTTCCCAAGCAGTTCTTCTCAGCAGAAGGGAATTGTGATGTAGGCAACAGAAAACTGTTAGCTATTAAAACTGCCTCACACTTCAGCAAGCCTACTGGTTGTTCTTTTCCTTATTTAATTATGTATTTTATGTATTGGCATACTAGCTGAAAAAAACATTAAAGGCACCAAACAAAATTAAGTTGTTCCCTGTACTGCTTAACTTGAACCTAGCATTGCCAGCTTCAATCTCCTATATAAAGTTATAAAGGAAGACTTCTTAAAATAAAGTTTCCATCCTCCACCCAACAGTCATTCTGCTGGCCAACCCAACACAAGGGTACAGGAGATCTCTGTCCTCATGAACTGTTACATCTGTTTCTCTTTCTCTCCAAGCAATGGGCTCATCTGGTTTTTGTGGTGAACTTCTCCATTACCATATCAGACTGGTCCCACCCATCAGGGCAGTCCAGACCACAGACAGTGCTGAAATAGCCTGCCCTATAGGAAGGTACCTACTCCAGAGGTGCTTCGCTGGGTTTTGCTCAATTACAGAGGATACCTTTATATTGGTATATCAGATTGGTCCCATCCATTATTTTTGTGAAGTTACACGTACAGTCTTGCCATATTTTTTCTCACAGAGGGTCACAATTTTTTGGAAGGCTTTTTGCAGGCATTTTAGCATTAAATTTCACTCTTCAGCCTACCATCTTCATTCACATAGCCAGACTGAATGTGCCAATCAATCAAGGAAACACTAACTCCACTTGTTCTGTCAAATATGTATATTAAACAATTAACCTTAATTTTACATAGATAAATCACCCTTCAAGTTTCTGATTGTGTGAATATACCGATGCCCCTTTAGGAGATGACATCTAAACACAGATGTACAGTGCGGACCTCATGTTTAGGGCTGGACCACCACTATACTCACCACAAAAGGTATAATATTATTGAACTAATTTTGATAGCTCGTAACAAACCACTGTTAACCCACTTACTGCCATTGTCCCTACTATATACCTTCCTGCATACCCTCTGAATAGCAAGCAAATGTAGCTCATACGTTTTGTTTTAAAAAAAAAAAGCTGACGTGATATATTTTGTTGAATGTAGCTCTAACATCAGATCTCACTCCGTATCAGATTTACAAAGGGGATAAAATACATCTGGTGGAAAAATGTAACTATATAGAAGGACATTATTAATGTATGCGTTTCAGCAATTTGTTTCTGGACAAATTTGTTGAGGACAAAATTAAATACAAAGAACAGGAATACGGCCAGTGTTTTATGCCTATTTTTTCAGCATTAGTCCATACTCTTTCACAAAGCTAAAGCACATAAGCTTCTTCGGTAAATTTGCCTTACACACTGTGGGTCTGTCACAACCCTTGGTTGCAATGATTAGTTTGTTTTAATTATTGTTTTGTGGTTCTTATTTTCCCTGTTGTATCCCCAGTGTATCGCATGCCCTTTTGCTTGACTGGGTCCTCGCCAGGACCCAAGCAATCAACCAGACTTTAACCCTTCATAAGCCGGACACCATTGACCACACTAGAGCGCTCCTGGAGTTAGCTCACAGGTGGTGGGGTACAGACCAGGGTTGGTTTGGAGAGGGAGCCTCCTACGGACCTACCCGCTGTGACTTCCAGGAGAGCGGGGGTCAGAGGTTACGGAACACACGCCCGAATATATCGGGGCCGTCGTGGGGAAACTTTAAACTGCTACCTCTCGGAGTCCCCACAGCAGATGGTGTCGCAGATGGATCGACGCCGCTCCCTTGGGATCACCCCGAAAACAGTGGTTTGGGATTATACGGACATTACGGGGCTTGGTGGCCTGAGTATGGCGCCGGGCTGTCTGGGCAGGGCGGGAATATGTTACTGTGATTTATGTCTCTTTCGTTGTTGAACTGTATATAAGGCCGTGTTGCCTTCCCAATAAACTTGTTCTTTCCCTGGACATTAGTCTTGTCTAATGCCTCAGAGGCTCGCTCTATCGCTCATTGTCCTTCTCAGGACCATCACAGCCCCGTATTTGGCTGCGTCTCTAGGTGCTACGGTGCTATTCCATCGAGGACGCCGAGCCAGCTCCTGATCTCTTCCTCGCAGTATCGTCTGGCGCTGGAAGCAGTTAACCCTTGCGGTTCTGGGAGGAAGCAACGAATAAGTGGCGGGTGTACCCAGTCAGGGTACAGGGCGGCCCGTCGCACGGTCTATGTATAAATATTTGAAACTTTTTCAAATATAAGTGATCAAACAATTTTTACAATTGAATTATATTTAAAAAAATGCACAAATTGTATATAAATGCTGTAGAACTGATTACATCTTATACTATGGCACTTAGAAAAAGAAATAGCAAACCAGACATTATGAGCATATTTCAAACCAGATTCCTTTTGTTTGTTTTTTAATACAGCGGTTGGTGAGGCATCCAGTGGTCTGGTACAAGTTGAGCCGCACCCTAACCAAGCCGGACTAATCCACCAAATCTAGCATCCATATGGGAACACTAAAGTGCTCCCATGTCTCACATATGAGGAACAAAACCAATCACACTGTATAATAACTATACAGACCCAATTAGGCACAAAAGGACACCTCAGAAGTAGACCATATAAAGACATGAAATTGGATGACAGAGAAAAAAAACATTTGGCCCACCTACTCGGCTAATTTTTTCTGACACAGGCCTTAATCTGTTTTTGGTCTTGTCTTAGTTTCAGGATAGGTTTATGCCTACCCCATGCATGTTTCCCTCACAGTATTAGCCTCTACCACTTTTGCCAGGAAGTGAGTGAATGTCTTCATGTGATCCCGAAGTACATCCTACAGAACTACCACATCTGGAGGACAACTCTAGATGAATATGGTTCTTGTAAAAAAAATTCCCTGTTGTGGAGATTCACCCTTTTCCTTGAATATCTCACATATAGGAAGCAAAAAAAAAAGAGTAACAAAGGTTAAATACAAAATACATACAAATACAGTTTTAAAGTCTCACTGTACAAGTAAAATTCTTCACATCCTACAGATGAACCGCGTGTGGAGTACAAATGCCAAATCGGGTGCAATGCCCCTATTGTCAGTAGACATTAAACGTCTCCAAAAGATAAACATGTGCAAGTGAAGTTACGTTCAAACTAGGGATATCCAATAGGTAACTTGTGGGCTGCAGGTAGCTTTTGGGCTGTCACTCAGTAGCTCACAGTACTGTGTTTGCAACCTTTAAGAGACCGACACACAGCATGGCTCTGGGGAGGATCCGTATTTACTAACCCATAGAAAAAAAACATAAAAAATAGTTAATGAAAACCCATGAAATGATAAGTGGCTCTCCTTAAAGTCAGGGATGGAAACTCCTGCAGTAAATGACATTCTTTTTTTCTTTTTTTTTTTATTCTGCATGGACTGCGTTGAGACATCCCAAGGAAAGAAGAAGCGGACTAAAACCTTTTTTTCCAGCTGTGGAAACAGTATATGCATCTTCTCAAGGGCACTCCACCAATACATCTTGCATGATGCAGAGGTTTGGGCACAGGGCCGAGGTGTTGGCCGTCTGGGGATCTAGATGACGGGAGAGTGACGAGGAGACACAGATGCAGAGGAGTTTGTAATCTGCAATACAGTGGATAGCCATAGATTTTCCTCTGACCCTCCTTTCTTTCATAGGGTTTCATTTACTTTTATTATTATATTGGTATCACTTTCTTATAGTTTCCACAAATGTCTTTCTGACTCCTACATAATTCTGCTCATTCCTAGCTTTCCAAACTAAATACTATATGCTTGCTTCTAAAAGTTTAATAATCATTAAAATCAACATAATCAAGTTATATTTTTTGGCAAATACTATCAATTTTATTAGAATATGTTTTAAACTTTAAGTCATGTCCATGGTACTGGAAAGTCCAAGAAACAATTACCATCTAGCCTTTAGCAAAAAGTTAGTATAAATTAAATTTGTATTTTCAAATTCTTTAAAATGTTATTTTGTGGTTTATTTTTTCAAAAGCAACCAATATTTGGGCAAATAAACTAGCTTATGTACTCATCGATAAAAATCAGACACGTATTAATGGAACGTAACTGAACTCTGCATAGAACTCTCTTGGCGAGATATCAAAACAGCTTTATAAAAACTGAAAAAATATGCGGCAGTAAAGATTTGCGAAAAGATTCAAGTAAGAAAAATACTCTGGCAACTGCATGCTATATTCATATTGCTTCAGAAAAAGAAAAGTTTTTTCTATCTTCTTAAAGGAATGTCTTGCCACACCTCAAACCCAAAATAAGGGACACAGATTAAACAGTGAACTGCCAAAATCACAAAGCATATACTTTTTGTGCTCTAGGATATGATGTACAATGAAGGAACACGCATAGTTTTAGTCCAAGCCTTTGTTTCTAAAGAACTGCTGCTTTGACTCAAAGGGGGTCAATCTTAATCCAAACTGGGTACTGTACGGTATCCAGTGTGCATTATTGAGAGGCTTTATTTCCTTCCAGTACCAGTCAGAGCAAAGGAAAGGGCTCACTTACTACGGTACGTCTTTTTCTGAAATGTTTCAATGTTATTCTTCATTTTGACAATGCATGTGGCAGGGGACAGACTTATTCATATGGTCAGCTTTAGTTTGCTTGGTAGAGAGAGATCTGTGTTTTAAAGAGATTCACTTTCTGTGCCAAAAGTGGCAGCTGTGAGACTTGAAACACATTACATATTTATTCGCACAGGAACTGTTTTCCACTAAATAGTTTACGGATGTCTTATTATACCATACTAGCCAATGAAGCAGTTTTGCATTCATACTGTAAAGATAATAAGCAGCTCCTTTGTGCAGTGAGAAGGCACCAGCAGGCTTGGCTGTAAAAAGGATGGGATTAAAACATATGGGTATGTGGCACTGTACCCTTCTGATTAAAGTTTGTTTTTCTCAATTTATTTCTGGTTATATGCACAGATCCCCCCCCCCAATAAAAATAGGATTTATAAATGACTAATCTGTAGGTGGATATTATAGTCAAACTTATTTAACAAAAATGTATTATCCCTACATATTTATAAAAAGCACTTATGTAGAGATACTTACAACTTGGATCTTGTGCATTTGTAGACTTTTTCTGACCCTGCGATCACTTGTTATTGACCCTTTCTGACTCATTGATAACTGTCGAGTCACTTTATCATTTACTTCAACATTATCACAATGGATACCAGTTTCTATTAGCATATAAACTGATATCAATATAGAATACATGTATTAACTGTTTATATTGATGTATATCAATATATTGCTTCTAGTTACAGGCCTATAATTAATAGCACTGGTCTATTTTCATCACCTTGGGGAATAAGGTATACAGAAATATATGATGTTCTTATAGCAGCAACTTTTTCAGAAGCCCTGGCTATCAGGCTTCTGTTTTTACCCCAATCTATTAGATCTATTTATTGTTCCTAGATCTTAACCACTTACAGATCAATGATGTAGTCCTAACAAGCCAGGCCTTTAAAGACTAATGCTTGATGTTTAAAGACTTACTTAGCCATTGCAACTATGCCGACAGTAGCTAAAATTGACTATGCTGATATGGGGTCAGTAAGGGCCAGACTTGTATGAAAATACAAATGGCTCAAAGAAACTAGAATATAATACAGTTAGTTGCTATTTGGAGAATCAATGTGTTTCCTATTTTATACACAAAATAAAGAGCTTTTGTACTCCATACCAAAGGCATAGAAACTTGAGGACAAAATATAGCTGTTATGTTAATCCGGGTATTCTTCTGTTTCAGGTTTGTCTTATAAACAAAATGGGGATTCCGATCCACTTTCTAATTGTAACGTTACTGTGGGGGACTAGAGGCCTATGTCAGTACAACATATATGACTATGATGAAGATGATGGTCTGGAGCATGAGAACCAATATCCTCCACACGTTCCTCTTACCCACAATGTAGACTATGGCGTACCACATATACCACATTTTCCATACTCAACTGACTGCGCTAGGGAATGCTTTTGTCCACCAGCATTTCCACTAACAATGTACTGTGATAATCGTAAACTGAAGACCATTCCCAAAATCCCATCCCGAATTCATCAGCTTCACCTCCAGTATAATGAAATTGAGTCTGTGACAGCAAGTTCTTTTATCAATGCCACTAGCCTAACTGAAATCAACTTAAGTCACAACAAAATTGTGTCAGACAAGATTGAGGTTGGCGCATTTACAAAGATACCTCATCTGATGCAACTCTTCTTGAATTATAATGAATTAGATGAAATTCCATCACCTCTTCCCAGTTCAACAGAGAGACTCCATCTTGGTTTCAATAAGATTAACAAAGTAAGAGAGAATGATTTCCAAGGCCTGGTAAATCTAACCATGCTTGATCTTTGCAACAATCAGATTGAGACGATCAAGGGAAAGGCACTAACTAAACCGAAGAGTCTCATGCAACTAAATATCTGCAACAACAAACTGCATTCCATGCCAGTAAAGCTTCCAGCATCTTTGATGTATCTGTCCCTGGAAAATAATTCAATTTCTGAAATACCAGGCGACTATTTCACAAACCTTCCAAATCTACAGGCTATTAGGATGTCCCACAACCAACTGAAGGAGATTCCCGTGAAAATGTTTGACCTTCCAAATCTTGTGGAACTTAATGTGGGCCATAATAAACTAAAGCATGTCTTTTTTGTTCCAAGATCACTGGAACATTTATACCTCCAGGACAACGAAATTGACAGTAAGTAGCATCTGGGTTTCTCTATTATGTATTACTTGACTATTCTGTTACTTATCATAATACCATTAACTTTTGAAGTTAAACAGGTACTAAACCCCCCCCAACCCCAAAAAGTACGGCAGATGTTCCATGTACCACATATAAATAAAAACTACTTTCTGGCTTTCATATGGTTGTTAAGTGTCACTCACATCACTTCAAATAATAGAAAGCTGAGCCCACAGCTTACTACTTTATATCCATTGTGAACGTATTGTGTTAAATATGAGGGGCCTTATTTCAGCAGGGAGGAGATTTTATATAGATTAATGGCCAATAAGTAACAAAAAACTAAATTTCAGCACATACCCAATGAATACCATTCAAAAAGCACTTATCCAATGCATATATTCTGGGAATTCTTTCACACTATATCCATAGTGTATATAGGCTAGATACAATGAAAATCTCAGATCTTCCCAACCAGCCCAAAGAGCAGTGGCACGCTGGGGAGTGTGACTGCTCAATAGTGAGATCAGCCTCTGGTTATGCAGTTATGCCACCCTCCTGTAACTGCGGCCCTTTTCACTTTTAAGGAAAAGTATTATGAAATATTTTTAAATGAATGCATTTTTTACACTTTCAGTCTTCAGATACTTGTGGGCGATGCTCTCATCCTCTCATAGACATTAATATGTAGTTTGTCCCCCTGATGCAGCTATAATGGCTTCCACTCTTCCGGGAAGGCTTTCCACAAGATTTTTGAATTTTTGCCCATTCATTCAGTAGAGTATTGTGAGGTCAGGCAATAATGTTGGCTGAGAAGGTCTGACACACAATCCGGGCCAGTCAAGTTCTTCTACACAAACTCATCAAACCATGTCTTTACGGACCTTGTTTTTTGCACTGGGGCACAATCATCCTGGATAGAAAAGGGACATCCCTTTAGCATGTCCCCTTCAGCATACCAAGACATTTTGGACAATGCTACACTTCCAACTTTGTTAGAACCCAGAATACGGTTAAATGTATTTGATTTTTTTTTTATTTTTTTTTTAACAACAAGTCTAATTGGTATTATATTTCAGGAAAACCTATATGGGATAGATGGACAATTGTACATTATGCTAAATACATTTAACGAATACAGATAAAAAAATCTATTAACCACATAAGAAATCCTTTTAAATGTGTTATATATATATAATATATATATATATATATATATATATCACTTAACTGTATTTTATTCTTTCAGTTTTAAATATCACTTTGATGTGCCCAGCAATCAATCCAATGAACACAAACAGACTGACCTACCTCCGTGTGGATCAAAACAAGTTAAAAGCTCCTATAAGCACATATGCATTCCTATGCTATCCTCACATACAAAGCATTTACTACGGTGAACAAAAGCATGAACCGCATATACAGTCACCGTTGATCCCTCAGTACCCAATGACAGAAGATGAGGAAGATTATGACAGAGAAACTATATGGTACCACGGATATAGACACGTAGAAGACCAAAGGGAAGTTCAAGAATACCATCAACGTGAGCATGAAGAAGACGAAAGAGATGCTCCAGAATACCGTGAGCATGGAGATGTAGAAGATGGTTACTTTGATCATTACTCGTATTAACTACCATGCTTATATCATGAATCCATCCCATGCGATTGGCTTAATTTTAAAATTAATTTTCATTTTATACTTCAGCCTGTAGAAGAAGTAGTAGAGAAGGTAGCATTCCATGTAATAACATACTGTATAAGGAATCAGGAGTGGTTACCAAACAATAAGAAGGATCATGAAGAGAGAAGGGCCTGTAAACCATCAAAAAGTACTTAATAAGCAAACAAAATTATTTTTTTTAAAACTAGATACATTGTAATGCTTTGAAACCAACTATGGGAATTTTATGCTAGAGAACAAACATATAAAAAGGTCTTCCTTTTCAGTTTTGTTATGCGCCACCAGGGTGGACACTACTTTAGGATAGGAGCTAATGCATGTAATAATTTGGTCCCTACATGAAGGTGTGCAATGTTAACATGGCAAATTATTTAATATGAGTTAAACAATATCATCGTATCTGTATAACCAAATGTTTATTTATCAATAGCAATTGTTTTGGTTCCTACCAATATACCAATATTCAAACCTTTGTTTATATGCTGTACTTATTTAAGCAAAAGAGAATCATTCAAAAATGAAGCAGTTACTGGTCATATATCAGAGTACATATAGTCAGGCATATCCACTGGATTTCTGAAAAACAGTTGACGTTTATAAATTTATTTGCAACTATACTTCACACAGCAAAAAAAAAAAAGTTAATTTTTTTTTATTATATTTTCAAACAGGCCATGTGATCTGAACAAACACCACATGAGTAATTATTAACAACAACAATAATAATAACCACCATTTAGTAATTATTAAATTGTAACCTGCTTTAAAATACCAACATGGAAGTTTTACATTAGTCAAACATTACCCTTTCTGACTAATACATCCCAAGTTGAATGGTGAATAAAGAACAAACATAAACTTGCCCTAACACAGATGTTCTTAATCTGGGTTAGAACAAAATATAGTATAAAAACATATTTTTACATATGATTTTGGTAATATCTTCACATGTACTACTGTTTACCTTCAAATAGATTAATAATTTAATCTGGGGGTGTCGGACATAAGGTTTACAGGCTGGATCAGGCCACTCAAGAACAATATCGGATCCTACAAGTACAAGGTTGTTTGGCACATACTGGGGAGAGCGCTTGACTTAACCAGGTGGGATTCCCTGAATGTACTGGCATTTCTATAAGTATCTAGGTAGAGAAGTAGAGGAGGAATTTAGTTACGTGAATAAATCTATGCTGACATGGATGAAAAGTAAGGAAGAAGGCATGGGGGACATGGAAAAGAGTGGGAAAGAGGAGGGACATGGAAGATTGTCAGATGTAAAGCCAGTTAAAAGAGAGTGTTCAAAGCTAACTGTATTGATTTATTTTCGTTTCAATAGCTTTAGTACCGGCATGTCCAAACTTTTTTTTGATGAAGTGAACATGTGCGAGGGCCGACCATTCTGCCTGACATTCTTTGAACCATTAAAATTAAATGCAAATTAACTATTTTATGCAAAGTTTATTGAAAACGGTATACTTTTCATTTTGTGACTTGGATGACAAATCTAAGCAGGTGTTAAATCACTCTGCCTTTAATATAAAAAAAAAACCAGATCTATATTTGGGCAACCTATCTGGGGGGCCTTATCAGCCCGGAACGCGGACCGCAATTGGCCCTCGGGCCGGACTTTGGACATGTCTGCTTTAGTACCTTAAAGCTTGTATTTAATAATCAACTTACATTGTTTGACAATACTTATATCTAAATGCTACTTTCATTTGGTACAATGTTAAGTGATATATATATATACATATATACATACATATATACATATACACACTCACGTTATAGTGTGAACTACACTAGGTTTGATTGCCTTTACAAACACACATGCAACACAGCTCTTACTGTAGATTTAGTTCAGTTCTGCTTTTGTTCAGATAGTGGTTTGTAGCTAATACTGCTTTAGTAATTATTTGTGCTTATTAAATCAAGCTTTGCATTGTTACCTGCTGACCTTCTCAATCTCTCCATCATGTACTTAAATAACATGTTTAATAATAACATGTTTAATAATATGTTAGCATCTTCTTTTAATAATAATAAATGCGCAAATGTTTTACTGTTGTTGTGATCGTTGGAAGTGGCTTTTACCAGTAGACCCTGGAATCCCTAGAAATACTTACATCAAATTCTCTACATATCTACATGGTAAACTTGGGGGGGAAAGGCATATATCTTTTTCTAATGCATTATTCATCGCAATAAAGTCAGTGAATGCAAGCAAACCCCTCTTTAGAGCCCAAGCATTAGTAAAACACCATTGAGGTTATTTAGGTTCATTTCAGTGCTCTGGCAAGACAGGTTTGCAAACCAAACTTCAATAACTAGATTCTAAAGTGTATACGCTGGCGATTTAAATAAAAAAGGGTTCCCATTGATTAATTTGTCCTTTCCTCTACCCTGTGAAATGGGCGATTAATACTTTGAGTGCTGGAGGTCAAGACATACAATACCTTAGTTTTGCGAGTGCGGCTGCAACGGTTTAATGTTGATTAATGTAAAATAATGCATTCGGGACATGGCAGAATATAGCGTTGGGGGCACTGTTCTGTCGGTGACAACAGGAGAGAGAGAGTTGGGAGTAATTATTTCTGAGGCCGTAAAGGTAAGCAAATAATCTCCTACTTGATCCTTACGTTCTTCCCATGGGCTAAGGCTCTCCTCCTCACTTATCATCTCTCCATTTTCCCATCTACAAGATTTCACTCGGGCTGCCCCATATCCCTGGAATCTACTCCCAAGGAACCTTCAGCTTTCACCCTACCTCCTAACATTCAAGAAACATTCTTCACTTCTTCAGAGAAGCCGCACCATCTTAGCTGCTAGAACCTCCTTATCATTGATACAACCACCACACTACCTCTCACCCTCTCTCTGTGCCTTATGTTTGTCACCCCATTCCCTCAAGATTGTAAGATTGCGAGCCGGGCTCTCTCCACCTAATGTATCAGTCTGTCAATTCTCATCTTGTCATATCCCTTGAATAAATGTATTGTATTAAGCGCTGCGTAAACTGTTGGCGCTATATAATAAAAGATAATAATATGTAAGGGCATATTAAAGTGCACTGTAAAGGTGTATGACGACCATCATTTTTATCGTTGATGTGTTTACATGTATTCAAGGTCAGTCCACAGACTTCTGAGCAGAGACTTGCACTGGGGTTATACCATTTTTGTGGAGCCCACAAAAAATTAGGTTTTGTTTTTTCTTCCTATTCACGTGGATAACACAGACATTTCTCATCATGATCGTAATAACCAACAAATTTATGTGATCATTCTACATTACATTCCTACAATGCTGTTGTAAAATATCTGTTTTCTTGTGGTTTAAATATTAAACCCACCAAAATATAAACCTTGCTTTTTCCAAAACAAAATATTGAGTATTGAATGATTGAGATCTCAGACATGGTAACAACGCATCTCTGGGGCCCATTTATTCTGTAGCAAACTGGAGCCAGGCCTTCTCAAATGTATCCTATGGTTTGCCAATGTTTATCCTTATGACTTTCCTTTAATTGCAAGCCCATCTCTAACTTATTTGTAATATATGTACAAAATAATTATCATTTGCTTTTTGTCAACTGATTTGTGTACATTTTCAGGTGTTGACTCCCCACACATAAAGAAGATGCCTAAAGCTCCCCCAAGAATGGCACATAAACGTAAAATTCATTCTGCGGCTGTATTCCCTGTTACCTCACATCCCCCAGAGTCAAAACCTGTCCAGCAGACAGATGCAGTGAGTGCCCCCGTCTCAGACGGTCATCTTTTGCATGGACGTTTCCAGTCAGCTCCCATTCAATCTCTTATTAGACGATGGGGTACTCCGCAGAGCTCTCCATCTCCAAGGTATGCCAGATAGCTATTAATCTTAGTTTAACAGCCGATAAAAGCCATTTGGCCCATCCAGTCTTGTCTTCGATTTAGGATAGCCGAATGACTATTCCACACATATTTAAATGAATTAACTGTATGAACCTCTACCCGACCAAAGAAATTGTGCTGCCTGGGTCTGAATACCAAATGTTGCGCCACAACCATGTCCACCAAAACTACTCCCACATCCATTATGTTATATCATGATTAATACATTTGCTCTCTCATGCTCTCACACTCTCATTCACGCTCTCTCACAATGTCCTTCTACCTTCTCCACCAATAATATATAAATTGGTAAACACACATAAAAGGGTATCATTTTACTCTGTTACAATGTAAAGCAAGTGTTAAGTATTCGGTTGGATGAATTATTGCCTTAAAAAGGAGCAACACACTGCTCACTGCACACTGTATGCATACTCCACTAGATTAATCCACAGCTGAAGGGGGAATATCAGTCAGGTGCACTCCCATCCGTATGAAAAACCAAAAGAGGATGCCACAGAGAAATAAAATTAACAAATGTTTGTAACTTAAAAATAAGCAATATCTTCTTACACATAGGTATACGTCTGTGAACATCCGTTTCCAGGGGACCCTTGGGGAGGAAGCGTTTTTTAGCACTGGAAACAGACTGGAAACAGACTGGAAACATTGAGTTTTAGATTATTTCAGAAACATATATCAATATGACACCAAAATCAAATTCATAGCACAAGTGAAATAAATTAGATATTTATCATCAACCTGGCTAGAAGCTGGACATATATAAAATTAGTTTTTAATGTCAAAAAAGAAGTTGCGCAGCCTCACACACACTAAAATTGTCCCAGTTTCCAGGAAAGTAAATGCAACTAATCATTACTCTTTCTCTACGTTTGCAGACCATCATCTCTCCGGAGCATTAAAAAAGATCAGACCACAGCAGAGTCGAGCCTCGGCATGAATACATCAGGATTACAGATTGTCAGTAAATCAGGGTAATACAATTCAAGCCATAGTATGATTATTGGGTCATGTCAGATCCCAGGGTAGTGTGTTTCAACACAATCATTTAAGCTATGTGTTATTGGTTTCTGTATATAGGATTCTGTATATATATGGTTTCTGTATATCTACATAATTGAATGAAATGAATGTAGCTCTTGATGAAATTTCCCTTAAAAATGCAATGAGTTCATTCATCCTCCAATATCCTTTTTTTTGTGTTTTGAATACAATGAAGGATTCCTTTAGACACATCAGGTGCTCTACTGTCTATAGAACATGACTCTGAGAAGATGTGGCACATGTCAAACCAGGCTTGTCCTGTCATTGTCCGAAACGTCATGCTGGGTGAAGAAGGACGGTTATGCAGGTGTAGCAACTATCAGATTCCGTACGTGACAGATCTGGAATACGACCAACTGATCAACAAGACCTCTCACACAGATCAAATCACAGTTGTGTGTGTTGTGTCATCATCGACTTTAGAAGAAGACCACAGCAGCGATATGTTAGACCAGCTTTATGAGAAAAAGAATCGATACAGAAGTATGCCTTGCACGCAGGTATCCTTGTCTTGTTAATAAACTTACATTGTCGATTGCATTGATTATCTTAGCCTAAGCAAAACTCCAGTATATTCTGATATTTTTAAAAAACCAACATCAATAAACAATACTAGCATGGGATAAATGTTCAGCTCGATGGTGGGAAGGGTTGTGGAGACTTAGAAACTTTTTAAACAAATGAAAAAATATCCATCTGTTGTATTGTGGTTCTGCAGAGCCGACTGGACTCCTTTCGCCTGTTGAAGTATGACATCAGCTCGTCCGATGAACTCACAGGCCGCAAGAATTCCCTGCTTGTTCAACGTCACAATGTTACCCCGGGCATGGTTCTGGTATGAGCAAATATTTCACATCAGTGTACATACTGCACTTTAGTGAACTAAAAACTGTTGTAGTGCCGTGAAGCTAATAATAATAAGGTATACAATTAATTGCTGGCCCATTTACACAATGGAAATCTGTGTTTTTTGGGTGGAAAACAGGATAACTGCAGCAAGTGCCCACTGGGTGACACTATTAGATTCTAGTTCACCAAGACACCGATCTAACGTTTCTTTTAAGAATTGGCTGCATACTCTGCACTTTAATTACTTTTATTTACAAAGCCAAATGAAATCCCTGCTACAAAACAGAATTCAAAGATTTACATTTTAATATAGTCCTGTAATCTTACTGTGTAATGCATTAGAACTAATCATGGCAGGGATCTAAAAGAGCCAACACAGAAATGTTAACCCTTTATTAGCCTATTGCCAAGACTCTATTGTAGTGACGTACTAAAGATGGGAATCACATGGCTCTACAAATAGTATTTTGAAACTACAAATGCCTCTACCCCCGGTAAAAAATGGTAGCCCTTGGGCTTTTTTCTACAATAACATATAGTTCCATGAATATAGTGTTGGCTTAAAGTGCATTAAATGCAGGGATTGTCTTAACCTGGGTTTCTTCCATTTGGGGCCTTCATATATTAATAGGTAAAATAATAATCCAACATCTGCTGAGCTGGGTCCTAATTGGCATCATAAAGAAAGTCTGTAGTATTTTTTGTGATCTGCATTTGTTAGAGAGTTCCAGAAATATCCACAAAACAGATGTTAAAAAAAAAACGCATTTGGGATGGGATATCTGTACCATCCTTCAAATAACTCCCCAAACCTCCCGCCATGTTACTAGCATCGTTTAACTTGTCTAAACCGAACAACAGAAACGTTCTCTGGAACAAACGATACTTAATTGGACTGATGGTGATTATTTTCCCTCTGATCTCTGGGTGTGCTTCCTGCCACACGGATAAATATATACCAGTTTCCTAGTGCTTGCCTGAATTCCACCCAAAATAGATTTCATAGGATATACTGTACTTAGAGAATGGGAATTTTCAGCCATGTACTACTATTAGGGTGCTTGTTTTAGCTGTACTTTAGCTGCATTAGAACACGTATAGGTCCCGTGTTCAGTGGACTTGAAATGATATAATAACCAATAAGAGTGTAAATTAGACAAGGCTGTCTAACTGCATTTCCCCTCTAAATGTCAGTAATTATATGATATATATATAATATCACAGATACTGAAGAAAATAAATCTGTGGACGAGGAATCATTTCTTATGTTTCTTTTTTTAGATGTATATTCATGGAAAGCTGCTGTTTGCAAATTACATTTTTAACGGATATAGCAGATCAATTAAAGATCTTCAGAAGCAAATAGCACAAACTAGGAGTGACTACCAGATGGGACTTAGTTTACCCAAAGACTTCAAATTCAGGTTTGTGTCTTTTATAAGCAAAATAATAATAAACACAGACACGCGGTTAAATGGGTCTAAGGGGAAATCTGATGGCTAACATCAGTCACAAGATGGCACTTAAGGACACGCTAGCATAAAAACAGCCGGGCATATCTGGGATTTGGACAGTGTGCCAGATGGAGGGGGGTTACTAGGTCTCCAAGAGATCCGAGAGCCCACAGCAGATTGGAGAGCAGTCCGCTTTGGGAGTGGACACTGCGCACACTGCACATACAGACATACATACATACATGCGCGCACACACACAAATAATTGCAAAACAAAATTCTGATTTTGTCATTTCCACCAACCTATCTGCTTTAGACATACCATTTTAACTGTATAACATGTACATATGGACTTGCCCCAGCACCCAGATTTTACCCTCTGGAATTGCCCACGCTGCATCCACAGGACATAACTTGCACTCACATCGCACCCACAGTGGTCTCCTCTCATTTTCTCATTATCTCTTCAATTTCTCTTTATCTCAGCACATACGCATCAATGTTCTCACACCTTACACATACACATCCATGCTCTCATACACTCACACATACATTCTCATACATTTGCACATATATGCTCATGCACAGACACATATACATACATGCTCAGACACAAACATAAATACATACATGCATACATTTACCTACAAGATCACGTGACCTTGCGTTACATGATCACACTCTGTTTCTGTCTCACAGGGCCAATCCATAATTGTTCACAAACCTTGTCCGACCTGGACCAGCCCTTTGTGAACAATTTTGGACCTACCCGGGAGGCCAGAACAGATCGTGGTGACGCAGTGAGTGGCGCCCTGGGCTGATGCCCCCCCCACATATGCCACTGGTGCTGGGATATGGCATTATATCCAGGTGCTCAGCATTAGTTTGGCGCCAGTTAGTGGGAGATCTATGATCTCCCCAGCTGGCCCATAGCCCCTAATAGAGACTCTGGTCTCCATTCGAAGCTATGAAGTCTGTACCTGGTACAGATTGCTTGAATGTTCCTTTAAATGCATACATGACTTTTGAGCACACATAATGGGTGTTTTATCATATACTTTATTATATGGACCATTATAACCTTACATTTCTCTGGGGAATATGCAATATAATTTATATGCTTCAATAGACATGGCTTACATTGAGCAAAAAGGCAGAGGGAAATTCACTGAAATGAAAAGTATCTGCTATTACCACATGTAGTGAGAGAATGTGAATAAAAATGGCAACAGCAGGTGGGGTTACTTACAGAGGATCATCTGCAACTTGAATCGTACAGTTCAATTTTCTGAACACAGTCGGACTGGGGTCAATCAAAGAAATCAAACACTTTCAATCTGCCAGGGTAATGACCCAGCTTAAGATGTATACTGCTATTTTACTCGTATTCTTGTTTTTTTATTTTTTAATTTCTCTCTTTCATAATTTAGTTACAAAGGCCAGCAGCAAGGACAAGAAAAGACAATATGTTAACTGGTGAAGACTGGATGTATAAAGGTATCCTACTTGGAATAACTCAGTAAATGAAGAAACGCCACTGATTTATTTTTATTACCGAGAAAGGGTTGTGGAAAAGGGAGAACATTTACGCACCTCATGTGTCCCATTGACCCTTTCTGTAAGCATTACTCTCATTTGCTATGAGATCATTGAGAAGATCGAGCCTCATCATTGACTGACATCTTACAGTTGTACAGTAGCTTGCCATACGGCACATGCGCAGGAGGACATGGAAACCAAGACATCCCTTAAATGTGGAACTAACATATCTTAAAAACAGGGTATATGAAAAAACTGTATTAAAAATAATTTATGTTTATCAATATATTTGTTTTCTTTGCTTTTATTACAAATGAATGTTTCATATTTAGACCACAACAAACAATAAGAAGCTAAACATATCACAATATAAGGTACATTTCACAGCGTGTTCTATTGAAATCACTAAGAATATAAATAAAATGTATTACGTGTCTTAAATGATGCTTATATTGGGTTATTTATTTCTTATGTGATATATTAGATTATTATAAGAGGGTGTACCCAACATAAAGTGTTATGCGATATGACAAATACCATATGTTGCAGTCATTTCCGGGGCCCAGATATTCAATGGTTTGTGTATGGCGACCCAGGTCTCACGTTGTTAAGGCGTTCCAGAGAAAGTTTTGGTGCTGTGGAACATTCTCTCAGATCTGCGTTGCTTCAAATGTCATAATCAATTGAGACCACCATCTTGGGGTTAATAAAGTGCATTTACCTCTCACAACCCCTGAATACTCATCCTCTTCCATTCATGTGAGCCAAGCTTTGTGCATGTTTTTGTGAAGACAAATAAATGAAAATAACTTTTATTTTTATTACCAGGAATGTGACCCATTTGTCTGGTTTCACTAAACACGTTAAAACACGAGCGGTGTAAAGGGACCGAGATGTCCAACTAATGGAATACATGTTATATTAATCAGGTCAAAGCTGATATCAAGCTTTACAACTTCTGTCCTCAAGGGCCCACAAAAAGGCAATGATTTTTGTTTATCATTGCCTAAAAACAAATAGTTTAATAAAATGTTCCCTACATCTACACTTATACCCAGCGCAATGGAGCATTTAAAACGTGTTTTAAAAAATGAATTAGAAAGTAATAACATGCGTGCTTGAGCAATATGAAAAAGAATTGGATGAAATAACTCCTTAAAGCTGCATTTTTATTTTTTTTAAAAGAATACTCCCTTTCATGTGTCCACAGCTTTTCAATTACATTTATTTGGGGAAATTTATTGTAATAGTTTAAAAACGGATGCTTTTGCAATCTTTGTCAAAGACATGAAAAAAACCCTGAAATTCTGATCCATTTGTCCTGAGGAAATTTAGGTTAATGACAGCTGGTACCGAAGCAACCTAACCAACTGTGGGGCAATAAAAACTAAAATAACCAAGTCACATTTGGGAAGCTTTAAATTCTAGGATATTAATTCTTCTGCCACTATTGTGATAAAAGGCTATTTCTATGTAGCAGCTGAAGGAGAGAGGAAGGGCGGATAATGTTTTCGAGTCGCTATTTGCGTGTGTTGCTCTAGTACCGAATTGCAGAATTGGTGTGACACGTGCTTCTTGCTCAGAACTTAAATTAGCTTCACTTGAACACGGTGTGTGGTATGTGCCTGGCCGTCTCCTAATGCAGTCTTTAGCCTCATTCACCTACTCCAGCATTCTCTCTCTTTTATGCTATGTTAACCTTTCTCCCAGTTGTGTTCTCCCTTGTATCTCCTACACTTGAGAGGAAGACGGCTAGCAAGTGGAGTAAGGGGAGAATTACCCCCTGGTCTGCTCCGATTTAAAGATTTTCACTATTTTGGGGTAGTTGACACCTTTAACATTGCAGGAAAGGAATGCCTGAATTTCTGTTTAGGCATTCAAACCAGCACTTAGTTACTACGCCTAGAAATTCTTACATCTAAGAACCTTATTTTTTTTAAGACATTTTTCCTTACTACACCCACACACACATATATAATACATGCCCCTGTGAAAGCCATAGCTGTCTAGCATCCATAAAATCTGCTGAGCCCACATTGCTAAAAACATTTAAGAACCGGCGTGTTCCCGTACATTTACTTCTGTAGATACAACCCAGGGAATGTGTTGTCAGTGCTACTGTTCACCTCAGATGCTCTATGTCATGCTAATGACCGCATTCGTAGCTCAGAATTAATTAGAGATTGTCTGACTTCATTATTTTTGTTACCTCAGCAAATCCTCTTTTGTTTCAGACAAACCTCCTCATCTAGATAATTGGCTGACTCTTGAAGCTATAATCGAATTGCGTGAGTGGACGAGATTATAGTCTGGCATTGGTAGAGAAAGACAAATGACAACCAAACACACTGGTGCTTTATACTCCATGTCCGCATGCAAATGGATTTCAACACAAATGTTATTGCCAATGGCTATAGCCATTACAATGTAAGAAAAAAACCATCTCTCATATATACGGTAAGTATACACAGTACACACTATATATATTTACTCAAAGTCCATTGCACACCATTCCAAATATTCCAAGCCTGGTGCTAGTAACCAGCAGTTTCCATACAAAGCACTCTCAAAGGATGGTCACTGGCAGACTCAAATGAATGTAAGTTGCATATATCTATCTATCTATATATATATATATGAAATGTATTAAGTATAAAAACACAGACAAAACAAGATACTAATATAGGAACCTTAAAAGGAACAGTCCAGCCATGATATGCTCTTTAATGCATGATAGCTGGGTGGTCCCTTTACATGTTCATGATGCATTTGCCCCCTGGAGATGTGTTTCACTGAATGCATATCAGAGGCACGAGATATAACGGTACTTAATGGCAGTCAGCTTTAGACGCCTCACCGGTCTGTTCATACCCCATGTGCATGCGTGGCTGGCACTACCATTGATTTCAACGGGAGCAGTTTTCTGATTGACTGCTTCAAGCAGCAAATCGAAACACGAGTTTGCTCCTGCACAAAAATGTGATGGCCAGTGTATCCAATAAGACGGCGTATCCCTCTGTACACACTGCCCTAAATGCCCTAACGCAGATACATTCAGCCAAATGCACCTGCCTACATGTAATGTACTCGCCTCCAGTCACTACAGCTCTAGCTCTGCTGTCTGTTTAGAGCTCAGTGACATATTTACACTCAAGCCCTTTCCTGCCACCGATCAGCCACTGCCAGTCAGTAACAGGAACTGTCATTTAATTTCAGTGGAAGTACTTTGCTTCTTTTTATTTTACAAGGGTCCATATTAAAGTACGTTAAAGCAGCCAGGGTCATCAGACTGTCCTTTTAATGCATATGATAGCTGTATGGTCCCTTTACATTTTCATGTATGTATTGTGATATTTGGTTATTTGTATTATATGTATAAAATATTTTAATTATATATATACATATATATTATATATATATATATTTAGTCCTAGACTCTTAGCTCCAGGCAATAGTGGGTAGGTAATAATGCTGAACACAAGGATGCTGTTTAAAGCTGCAGTTGTAGATCTTCACTGCATGATTTGTAACCACGAGTTGCACACAAAGTTAACCACAAATCATGTATTACAAAAGTTCTCACTTCAAGGTTTTGTCACAAAATATAGGCCTTTGGTCAAATCAACACATTATTTATTTAAACAGGACTTAAAATCGCTGTCCTGGATTGAGTGTCGTCAGCAATGTTCCAGGAAATCATCTGCTTTAATGACCTAGGTTTTCAAAAGGGAAGCACTTTTTTTTGCATTGCATGACTGCCTCAAAATAAATGCCAGCTATTAAGACATTTTTAAAGTGTACCAACTACACTAAAGAGAATTCTGCACCAAAACAAAGCAAAAAATAGTCTTTTTTCTCAAACTTAACACACTGTTAACTCTTATGATAATTTGGTAGTGTCTAGTTGTTTTTTCGAGGACGCTTTCATTGACTTTAAGAGAGCGGCAGCTCTTTATAGAGTAAAGTGTGTACAGCAAAGTGTAATTAACAAATTTAAGCCTAAAATAACTAAAATCTTGAAACTATGTATTATCCAAAACAGTAAAAATGAAAAGGTGTGGCATGGCAACAGAATTTTTTTTTTACTTTTATTTATTAAAAACAAACCCATTCTAATCTCAGCAAATTATAACAATCTTTCAGAGAAATATTGTCACATATGAACATATTTAGCTAGCAAACATGAACAGGAAACAACCAAGGTGTCAAAAACCATACAGCAAAAGACTGGTCTATATTTCTACAAAAAACAAAAAAAGGGATATATTTTTTTGTAGAAAACAAGACTGCAGAAGAGAACAAACTGTAAAACATAAAATAAAAATGTAAATAAATAAATAACATTAAATACAATCAAATAAGTATGTAGATGCATTGGTTTAGTTACATCATAAGGATTGTTGTCTATGATCTGATCTACAACATTTTACTCCAAAAGAGCATTTTGCATTTAGCACTTGTAGTGCTGTCTATAAGACACTGCTGATCATAACATATAGGTGCCCTGAGCAGGCGAGGGTCATTGAGACACTGTAGAATAATGTGTTGTTTACCTTTCTAGCACAAGAAATTTGTTAACAAATGAACTTAAGAGTTTGTCCTGGTCTGTGGTCAGACAGTCTGGCTTTACATGGACAAGGGGTCATCTGTATATACGAAGGCATTATCCCTCTTTCTCGGTGCACACCTCTTCATTCCCTTCATCTGCTACGTGATTATCGCAGCCGTTTTTATGATCCTCATCATCGTCCCACTCATCGCCAAATGTCTGTTCTTGAAAGAATGTGAAAGTGAGCGACCGGGCGGCTACTTGTGCTGCCAATCCGGAGGCAAAGTGTAGATCCGAGGACTGATGGATCCTGGCAAGCCTCTCCTGGATGGATGGAGGCAACACAGTCCGAGGTGCAGGGCATGGGGGTACCATTTTACCTTCATTACCAACTGGTCCACTTTCTCCAGATATATTACATGTTTTTGCGTCATCTTCAAAGTTATCTTTAATTGGAGGGTCTGAATTTTCCAGAGTAGTATCTTCTTCTTCATCATGGTGATACCCAGTCCCATTTACCTCCCTTGTAACATTCCCATGATAATCCGGTGTTATGCCGTCACACAAATTTTCTGTATCTGTAGATAGTTCAGCAATATCTGTTGGCTCCTCAAGGAGCAAAGGTTTAATAACAGCTATGAAAAATAAACACAAAGTGGAAATTTATCACAATCATTTAAAAAGGGAAAAAATAAATACAGTGCTGTAAGCAATAGTTTAGGTTAGCACTGTATTTGATTTGATTTTTTTTCTTCTTCATTAAACTACCTGGATGCTGTGGATATTTCCATGATTTTCAGGCTGGGTGATTATGACGGAGTCATTCTATTGTTTACTAGAATAAGTAACCATCATCAAAATGATGTGAGCTCCCCTGCCTTTGCCCTTTTTGTTGGTCCTTCTGTCACTTTCTTTGACTTTTCCTTCTCCCCCTGCACATAATGCCATCTGGAAGCCTCTCAGCTCCCCAGGCGCACACACAACACTATCTGACAGCACCTTTCCTCCCTGTACATCATCACCATATTCTTGTCAGCATTATTTAAGCTCCATCCAGCATGACCACCAATTCTTATGGTGACAATAATCTTCTTCGTATAGATATACAAACTTTAAAGGTTCACTATAAGATGTTAAGGTTGAATAGGGATGCAAATGGCATTGGTTTGGGTACAGTAGATTTAATGGCCCCATACTTACCATGTTCACTAAAGAGTAACTGCTTCCATTTTTGTCTTTCTGCCTCTGACGCCTTTAAACCCAGCACAGCCTTTAACTCCTGTAATACCCTCTTCGACTCTTCCCTTTCACGCCTTTGTCTTTCCCTTTCCTCTGGAGAGAAAAAATACACATCCTCCCTACTAAACTCCGATGTAGTTGTGTCTTCCACATAGGCCTCTAATTCCTAGAAAACAAGAACATGCGTTTTATGGGCATTTGAACTCTGCCCCAATTTCAAGACACCTTTTACTGAGACTGATTATTTACTTGAGATAGGTTGAGGCTTATAAAGAGAAGACAAGGGTAACATGCGACACTTCATAAAACGTCATGCTCCCCATTTCTACACAACAGATATAGAAGAGCCAAAACCTTTTTCACATGGTGATATAAATGATGTAAGCAA
Source organism: Spea multiplicata (assembly GCA_009364415.1). Lineage (NCBI taxonomy): Eukaryota > Metazoa > Chordata > Amphibia > Anura > Pelobatidae > Spea > Spea multiplicata. Next base: position 101,011 of record VKOC01016638.1, on the reverse strand, counting down.
AAATTTCTACACCTTTACAAATAATTTGTTTTATTGAAGTATATAATAAATAATCATATAGCTAAGTAGTTAGAGAAAGAAGATTGTAGTAGTTAAATAAAGTAAATTAGAATTATAGTCAGCTACAGTTTAATGTTGATAAGAGTAAAATAATGCACTCAGGATGTAAAAATCCCAAGGCAGAAAATGACAACAAAAGAGAGGCACTTGAGTAATCATTTCTGATGACTTCAAGGTAGGCAGACAATGCAATAAAAGAACCAGGGTGATGGGCTGTCATTATCGATTAGTCGAATCGATTTTTATCGGTTTTAAAAAGGTTTTTTTTCAGAGCAAATGCTCTGAAAAACTCCTCTCCTTATATAATCCAACCTGAAACAGAGATCAGATTATAACACTAGAATCCAGATCCCCCGCAATGCTGCAGGGGACCGGGATTCCCCTCACTGTCAGCCGGTGGGTGTCCGTGCGATGCGCACAGACAACTTCCGCCTCTCCCCTCCGCTTCCACTGGGGCTCCTACGATGCAGCACCAGCATCACATGATGTAAAAGCCCCAGCGGAAGTGAACGGGAGTAACGGAGGCTGTCTGTGCACATCGTGCAGACCCCCACCGGCTGACAGAGAATCGAGGTCTCCTGCAGAGGATCATCCTCTCTGTCAGCTGGTGGGTGTCTGCGCGAGGCAGCGTGGTGAATCAGTATAATGAACTTCAGGGTGGTGCAGGGCATTTATGGAGGGGTGGAGTGGCATATCAGGGTGCACAGTGGCATATAGGGAGGTATAAGGCATACGATATTAGGCATATCAGGAGGGCATAAGACATATCTGGGGGTAAAAGGTATATCAGGGGGCTCAGTTGCATATCACTGGCATATAAGGAGTATAAGGCATATCGGGGGCACAGTGGAATCTCTGGCATATAGGAGGTATAAGGCATTTATGGGGGCAGAGTGGCAAGCTGGGGTTTAGATGTGCATAACTGGGGGCAGTTTGGTAAATAAAAGAAAATATAAACAAGGCTTTTTCTCATAGTTTTTATTAAATATGAAAAATAGTTAACATGTGAATTAATATTTACTAATAACTTTGTATTAAAACCTAGTTTGAGAAACACTGTTTGGGTTCTTGTAGCTTTTATTATTATGTCAGTAAAATAAGAAGGTGAATAGGGAAATGCCATTGTGATAAAGAGATGAAAGTGTAAATTGTAAGTTTTTTATTACATTATTTTAAATAAAAAAAATTGCATTTTTTTATCTGATTAATTCAAAAAATAATCGGCCAACTAATCAATTATTAAAATAATCGTTAGTTGCAGCCCTATATTGAATGAGGGGCTGGACGTTCATTTAGTCCCATGCAGCGTGGCACTCGAAGCGTTAAAATCACGTGTATATACAAGTAATGTTTGTGTTAATAAAAAGTAACATGCTGAGCAAGAACTTCAAACACATCCGATTCTGCATTACATAAAAAACAAACATATAATCTCTACTACTCAAACAAGCACCATTAGGACTGACAGAGTAAAGGAAATCATAGATGGATATTTCCCCCTGTGTGGAATATACAGTTCCTTTAAATATATAGAATTCATGGACACTTATACCTGTATGCAACGTTTGGGTTGGCATTTCTTGACAAAAGCAATTCCACACACTTCATTATATTTTCCTCTGGTGCATGTGCAGCACACGCTGACATCAGGACTGTAAACTTATCTGAAGTTGGACAAAAAAAATGGATATAAATAGTTTTTGTTTTTTTTATAGCATTCATGGCCAATGTGTCCATCTTTCCATAAGGACATAGGTGTGAATAAGTGTTCCTGTGTGACATTATGTTGTAGCCGCTAGCACGCTCATTTTGCAGACGTGTTCCTCCTGCAGTAGTCGGAGCCAGGAGTGTATTCCATGCAGTCCTACGTGCAAAATAGCTAGAGGAAGGGTAAATCCACACGTGGGGATCCTGCAGAATCCTCCTTATGTATTCACAACAAAAACCCCATTAACATTTAAAAAGGGAGCATGCATCTCAAATATCATTATATTGCATATTATGGCTGGAATGTTCCTTTAAAGACATTGCAGATTGACCAAGTCATCTTAAAGTTTTGACTTATTCCCTCTAAACCTTTGTTTCTTTTATGTCTAAATTATTATGTAATGCCTTGTTTTGCCGCTGCACAGGGCTACAGAATATGGTGGAGCTATATAAGTCAATAATTACTCCCTGGTCCTGCCCACCCTTTTGTACTCCTTTGTGTCCTCACAAAAAGCATCAAAAACATCCCACTAGAAATATTTTGCAGTACTAAAAGGTAAGAAAATACCCATTGCAGGTGGCTGGTGTACCCCATTAGTGATGACCTTAATCTCAATTTATTCCAGTAACTGTTGCTCCTCTACTCTATCCTCCTAACCCAAACGCTTCCAGACTGGAGAATTTATACCCAAGGAACCTTGTCTCAGTGCCCCTCCAAAATATAACAGTTATCATGACACACCTTGCAGTCTTACACCACATGGAGGCGCCGACGAGTTAAACCTTGGCATCCACTCACTCAGTGGAAAGTAAACCTAAACAGAACGCAAGATACCTTACCTCTTTCAAAACTTGCATTTGCACCTTTATCGAGAAGAACACGCACCATTTCCAAATTGGCAACACTGGCAGCGAACATTAATGGAGTCCAGCCAAACCGAAAGCAACATTCAACGCTCAACCCTGTAAAGAAAAAAATCAGGTCTCACATACAAGCAAAATCATTGTGTACAAGACAAAAACAGTAAATATGTACCCTTCAGATTTGAACTATAAAACCAAAACACACAACAACAAAAAAACAAAACAACATGTTCCATGCGTACTCGCCCTTTATAGTTGTGCGTAATAGGCACAATGAATCTTTTGGGTCTTACAGGGTACAACAATTGCACTCACTTAGATCAGTATGCCTTTGGAGAAAAATTCATTTCATGGGGATTTCTTTTCTTTACTTATTATCTGGTAGCAAATTGGGAGATATAGCATCTCTTCTTCATAGTCAGGGCAGAAACATACTACCGTTTCGGTAAAATAAAGCCCCCCCAAAAACCAGACAGTGGAAATAGGTACGCCGCTGGATGATAAGCAAAGAAATTAAATTCTGAGGTGAGGAATTCTCTGGTTTCTCTTGCTACCCCCCATTAGTAGTACATTGGGAGATATACAAAAGATGTAGGGAAAATGAGAAACAGTCTGAAGAGCTCAGCGTCCAAGCTGGAGTCCTCAGAGGACACAGCTGACAACCTGTAGTGTTTCTTAAAGGTCCAGACTCTTCCAGACTGAAGCCTTACATGTTATGCTAGGCAGAACATGTAGACTAAGCCTTCAGAGCATGTAAGACGCAAGCTTCTCTTATAGCGGTAACAATCCAACGTTGGAAACTTGTAGGCCTCTTCTGGCACCCGAAAAGGAAATGGACAGGTAAGAGGATATTCTCCAAGAACTAGACCTCTTTAAATAAATGGAGCTCTTCTTTCCTGTTCGATGGCAGAGGGTAGATGGTGGGTAAATGCATTACTTGATTTAGAGGAGAAAGAAATCACCTTCGGTCTACGTCCAGAAATATTTGGACACAGAACATTTTCATTGGCTCTGTACTCCACCACAAGGTGATTGAAATTAAACAATCGCAATGCAATCGTATTGCAGATTTTCTGCTTTAATTCAAGGGGTTGAACAAGAATAATGTATTAAGCGTTTAGGAATTGCAGCCATTTTCATACACAGTCCACTTATTTCAGGGGCTCAAACATAATTCTACACATCAACACAATCATGAGTAAAATGTTCAATTTTAATGACTGCTTGAAGTCTGGAACGCACAGGTGTTACCAAACACGGGGTTTCCTCCTTTGCGGTGTTTTGCCAGGATTTTACTGCAGCCGTCATCAGTTGTTTGTTGCAGCAGTTTGTTTCTGCCTTAAGTTTTGTCTCCAGCAAGAGAAATGCATGCTTAATCGCGTTTAGATCAGGTGACTGGCTCTTGCAGAATATTCCACTGAGCAGACAATATATCCCTATACACTTCAAGGTTCATCCGGCTGCTTTTGTCACATCATCAATAAACACTGACCCAGTGGTACCGGAAGCCGTGCGTGCCCATGCCATCACATGCTTCCACTGCCGCCTTATTACTTTTTTCTTCCCGTCATTCTGGTATAGGTTATTCATAGTTTCATCTTTCCTAAAAATGCTGTTCCAGAACTGGGCTGGCTTTTTTTAGATGTTTTTTTTGGCACAGTCTAATCTTGCCTTCCTATTCGTGAGGCTTACGAATGGTTTGCACCTGTTTTGGTGAAGCCTCTGTATTTGCTTCTTTTTATGGTAGACCGGGACAATGATACGCCTACCTCCTGGAGAGTGTTCTTCACTCGGCTGGATCTTGTGAAAGGGTTTTTCTTTACCATGGAAAACATCCTACAATCATCCACCACTGTGTTCTTCTGTGGATGTCCAGGCCTTTTTGTGTTGCAGAGCTCACCGGTGACTTTCTCATAAATGTAGAAAACTGTTGATGCTATCTCTCTGATGGATTGTTTTTCTTTTCTTTCTTTTTTTTGCAGTCTAAGGATGGCCTGTTTCACTTGCATTGAGAGTTCCGTTGACCGCATGTTGTGGGTTCACACCTCAAATCAAATCCAGACCTTTTACCTGACTAATGGATGAAAGAAATAAAGAAATGGCCCACACATGTCCAAACAGCTTTTGAGTCAATTGTCCCAAATACTTTTGGTCCCTGGAAAAAGACGGGGTACATATTGAAGAGGTCTAATTCCTAAACCCTTACTCCAATTTGGATGTGAATTCCCATAAATTAAAGCTGAGACACTCCACTTTTAGCCCATATATATTATTTAACTGTAGCCTGAATTTATTTTGGTAAACAGCCAAAATAACAAAACTTCTGTCAGTGTCCAAATGTTTCTGGACCTAGCTGTAAATTTTGGAGATAAACAAAAGGAAGCACTGGTCTTTATGAGGCCTCAGGAATCACTGGGACAGGGGAAGAGCTTGGAGTTTAACTCAACAAGCAGAAGTAATGACAACCAAGAATATAGTCTTTAAGGTGAGGAGACCAAGGGAGACACATTGTCATCTATTAACGAGCTACAAATATTTATGTGACGCATGCGCAATGTCAAAAGTAAAATATTTTTCAAATAAAAGTCAGAAAAAGCGCTTTTTCAATTTTTAGTCATATTTAGATAAAAAAAAAACTATTCTTCTAGTAACTGCTGCTGTCACACTGAAACGATTATAAAATGAGGGGCATTTTAGGGAGCATTTGCTCTGAAAAAACCCTCATTTTATAATCACTAAAAATCGATTCAACTAATCGATAATGAAATTTGTTGGCAACGAATTTCATTATAGATTATTATCGATTTTATCGCTTAGTTGCTGCAGCCCTACTGAAAATCTCTAAAATGTACATAAAGACAGAGATAAATTGTATTTAATAAAAATGCATCACCTGAATCTAACAGTTCTTCTACTAATTTCACATTTCCAGCCGTCAGAGCTTTCTTTAACGTCTCTTCTCTGCTTTCGACAAGCTCATCGCTTTTTTTCTAAAAATAAGCAAAGTGGTAACTTACATATAACTTTTGATCTTTTTTTTTTTTTTGAGGCACACAATCTTACAAGGAACTGCTTTTTCATCTTTATTTCCACATTGAAATTTGTGTTCATTTATTCTCTATATAAAATAGTTCCCTACATCTTCAAGAGGCATTTTCTATGGCTAAAATGTTGAATCAAACCTTGCGTTTTCTTTTTGTTAATATATAAAATATTTATGCTTCTTTACACACACACACATATATATAAATATATACACACACACACACACACACATATATATATATATATATATAAAATAAATAAGAGTTGCTTCAGAGCTGATGAAGAGAGGATACCTCTCGGAAGCTTGTATTTGAAATATTACGTTAGGTAGGATCGCATACTCTGCAATACTACATATACACATATACACACACAGACCATTGTAATAAATGTATTAAGCATTTGATACTTATGATCAACATTGACATCTATTGTAAAGTACAGTAGCGCTAAAACACCAGCTGAGAAAAAAGCCAGGATTGGATTGTATCCCTTCTAGAAATCAAGAATTTTATTTAAAATAGAGAGCACTAAACATACCCAAACACCAAGTCACCCTAGAAGCTTTTAAATATATGCACATTTGGAAAAAGATATATCAGTGGTAAATCATTCCACAATGTTCTGTAGCAAGAGATTATTAAACTACCTACAATTATGGTTAAAACAACATAACATGGAACCATAAATCACTTTTATTTGCAAATCCGACACTTCTGGCATACAATGTGTCAAAGATTCCCAGATAAAATCGCAAAGCCACCCACTACCAACGTAGAAAAAAATCGTTCTTTTAGTTACGCACGTTTTAAAACAATCAAGACCAGTGTGACGTTACTTGAAACGTTTTTTAGAGTACTGTTGAGGTCAGGACACAGGTATTCGATGAAACCTTCGGAAAGTAAGGGTTGGGTCGCAGAGTACTTTATTGCTCTGCATGCCGCACACAAATGGGGAAGTAAACACAGGTCAATCCTTAACCCCTTCAATCCCAGGGGTTTTTGGTACGTCAAGTCCCAGAGTAATTTCTCCATTTTTGCGATTATTCTAATTTCCTGTGAATAGTGTACCCGTGTAAGCTATATATTGGGTTTTTTTCCAAGGAGAGATAGAGCTTTCTTTTGATACCATAGTTAGATGCTTAGCTGAAAATTTAGAATAAGAAATTTAGTAAAAACAAGCAAAAATTAGGGGGGGGGGACACCTAATTTTTTAAAAAATTTCCCTCTGAGTCCTCACAAAATTAGGTATAGTTTTGGAAAATCCCCTCCAAGTTTATCAATTCAGGTGTCTTGGTTTCAGAAATACCTAATTTATATATTTTCCATACTTTCCCAGCATTTATAGGGAACATACTATATACTATGGCTTAACGGGTTTGGGGGTTGTGAACGGGGCAGGAGGGGTATACTGGGTAGATGTGATCTCAATGCATGTACCCACAGACATGCAGCGTCTGTGCCTCATTGGAGGAGAGGATATCCCCTGCAGGGGATATCCTCTCCTCCGATGACCTTCCGGAAGGGAATGCCCAATTGGCATTTAAAAATGTAACAGTTTTCCGGCTTTTGCGCCGTAAGCTGTTACATGAGATTGGACAGCAGAAAGCCAGCGATGCTGGCTTCTGCTGTCAGGGGGAGTCCAGGCTGTCAAATGACAGCCTGGTCTTCCATGTAAGAAGGGCTGACGGGGTTAAACATATGCTAAATATTATAGCTATCCTAAACAACAAAAAATACAATATGTCTCCTCATCACGGTTTAGGTGTCATCTATAAAAGATTTTGGAACTAGTTTTCCTTTTTGTTAAAATAAGGCATTTCAATAAAACAAACTGATCATGAAAACAAAGCAAGCCTTGCGCCTACTTAATTTTCTGCAAAACAGATTACACCGTCACTTTTAATAAAGCATACTTTCCACAGCCTCCTTAAAGAGAAACGATGACTGATCTGATCATTCACAGGCAGGAGTCATTAAATCTTAAATGCACCTGGGAAGTTAAAAGACACCATAGAGTTTTACAGTAAATCATTTACCAGTAGAAAAGCGAAGGACAGTAGAAGTTCAATGTGGTCTGAGAGCAAGAAGACGCGTGAAGGACAGGAGAGGTTCAAAGAGCGCAAGGCTTGATTTTGTAATACTACATTAAAAGCTAAACTACCAGCTTTCCCGCCACGCGCCGGAAGAGCGGATGTCTTTTTGAGCATTCTGTGCATTGTGAACAGACTGCAGGCCAATAGTTTATTTACTACAAATATTGGAGAATATTAAGGAACCGTGTCCCTCTTTTGTCCTGATAACACCTGGTGAGCTTCTCCAGCAAGGAGGAGCTCAATGGGCTTTGCCCTTGATAACGGAAACTCCCTGGAAATGTAACTTTTCTATAAACTCACTTTTTAGTGAACAGACCCCAATATTACTTTCACAGCATACATGATTTGCAACGGGGACACCACAAACCTTTAAAGAGCCTGCACTCTTCATATGCATAGGTTGGCTTTAGTGTCCCTTTAATTGTGAGTCTACACTAAAGAACCCAAGAGGTTCCTGCTATAGCGTGTCGCTTTAAAAACAAAACCATGAATGGTGGAAACTCCTGTTTTTCCCTTGGAAAGAAATTTTCACATCTGTGCTGCAAATGTTCCCTTATTTACAGGAAATTCACATAAAATCTTCATAAGCAAACTGCCGCAACAAATAAGAGCTGTTTAGCAGTAAGTTCCCCGCTATAATTCTAAAGCCCCTAAGCGTCCCCACAATGCAGGTAGGCAGACAATGGTACGGGGGTAGGAGTTGTTTATTTGAGTTTGGGAAATATATTGCGTTTTTATTATTATTATTATTATTATTATTATTATTATTATAGGCCTGGTCGTTACTTTATGTCATCTTATCAGGGCTAAGAGCAGTGGACAGTCCTCTGTGGGCTGCAGCCATGGAAGTAAAAAGGTGGACAGCTGGTTTAGAATTAGTCAAGGCCCAGCAAGGTAAGGTTGGTGTAAGAAACACAAAGTTCCGGAAACAGTGGTAGAGTGGGGTCATCGTGCAGCCCTGACCCAGAGGAACTGCTCTACCAAATACTGCACCTTCCTCAAGTGCTGAGATTGTCTTTCTTTGGCCAGATACAGTTTATCTACACATACTGGGGTTTATTCACTAAACTGAGAGCTGGCCTTAGAGCTAGGAGAATAGTCACTTAATTCCCTATGCATCATAAGGGGCCATACCTGTCTGCAGGATGATTCATTATGAAGGTGCTGTTCTACTGGGACAGCGTTTGTGAGGGCGCTGTGAGGAGACGAAGTTGAACTTCCAGACAGGAAATCAGCCACATAATGCTGGCTCTGCCAAAGGCTGCCACCTAGCAGCGCTTAAATAAGACTACATTTTAAAGTAAAAATCTGTAGAAATGAGAATGTTTAATAAGTTCACATACATATCAAGATATGTGTCAGGCTAACTTCTTAGACTCACTCCATAAACGACCGACCCCATCTCTAGCCTGTACCAACAAACACAGTCCTGCACTGTTAACTGTGAAGAGAATAATTACGTTCATCAGAGCCATACCGGATTAGCTTCCCGAAAATCACCCATGTCCCATCCATCATCGCTGTCACTGCTTTCGCCACCGCCGGGGACCACATGGTACCTAAGCGCCGCCATTTTGCTTTCTTTTACCCACCGCTCGGGGAGTCTCCGCAGCCTCCACAACGGCTATCACTATGCGCCGTGCGTAACTTCCGCCGGGAGCGGAAATATGTCCTTGCCTTAGACAAACCCGGCCCGATTTGAGTTGCAGTCCCCATTGCTTTTACTCATGTCTTTGGAAATCAGTTGCCGCCTTTATCTGAGGTAAAATACAAACACTATCGTGCCACCTATAGAGCTCCATTTGGCCTTAAGCTAATTATTTTACCGAACTTGCTTGCCCCGAACCTTACAAACCACCAAAAGCATTAAGAAGGAATTAGTCTCACTTTAAGACTAATGAAGGTAGCCATGGCGGGAAGGCAGGCAGGCTTGGCCATCAGCGCGCCGCATGGAGTTATATAAACTGGCGGAACACCAATGATTCAATAAACTAAGCAGCAACACCAATAAAACATCCGTCACTTCACATTCCGAACTGCTCGTGAACTTCATTCTTTAACGCAAAGCTGTGCTGGCTGGACCTCTGATGACATAAGAAACGCTATCTAGTTAAATATGCTTCGCTGAAAGTGTATATAACCCCCCAGACCACCTCCACAGCGCTGATGCATTGTGATAAGCGTGGCTGCGCACAGTCATCGTTTATGATCTTATGGAAGATGTTTCTTTCCTCTTTGGCCTGGTTACAGAACAGCCCGGTTACAACCCTCAAAGGTCGCATCTTTATGTCTCTAGTGCTTTTTGGTATAGAACTCTACGAGTCTTAGGCTGTGGAGCCGTGTCCGCGTATTTCAGTGTGGGTTACGTTTTGTTTTTGGGGTTTGCGGTTGCAGACCCCATCGATGACCATGTAATTAGGGTATTAAGAAGAACTATTTCATCTATACGGGTTGAAAGCTCCTGCTCTGCTGTTATATGAAGCATTGTGAAATGTAGTACTGTATTGCTCTGTAATAAGTCCCATGCCCAGCCGACAACTAGAAGACAGGTGCATCAGACACACACACACACACACTAATGTTGGCAAGAATATTTATTTCACAAGTTTGTAAACTGCATGTCAAGTGGAAAAAAGTTTTAATAAATAACATTTACTGGACAGATATGGTACAGCATAACTCATATCACTATATACTGTGCCAGACACTGGTGGTGGTATAGCGTAACTCCCATCGCTATACACTAAGCCAGACCATGACATGGTACGCCTCTGTCCCTCATGCTTGAGCGGGGCTATGCATACCTTAGCGGTTTAAGTGTAAGAGGTGCTGATATAGTCCTGATATAGTTGTGAAATAGATTAAAACCCAATTTAAAAATAATAACTGTAGTGATTAAAAGCACATTCTGTATTAAAATACCTGACATTGCTTTTGCCAAGAGCACCTGCATTCAATTCCTTACATTGTGTTTGATCTGCGCATATTGATAAAACTGATTTAATTCACATATTGTTTTTCTAATTCGCCTGATAGATCTTCTCATTGATGTTTAATAAATAATTGCCGAAAACATCAGGAATTCCTAGCTTTAAAAAGATCACATTGGTGTACTGCGTATGTTTTAGTTAAGTATAATACAAATCAGATGACCGATTGCAAGATTACTTTATTTAACCAAACAGAGAAATCAAGGATCTGCGTAAGTTTCATGCGTGTTTCGTCCACACCTACTCAACACATCTGTAAATCAGAACGTTCTTAATTATTTATTTTCTTTTGGTGTGGAAAAACAAGACCATCGTATGTAAATGTTTCAATTACATAGAATGCCGTGCACACAATGTCAAGGTACAATACCAGAAAAAGAGTTAAAACGCATGAAATAGACAAGAGAAATCTCAATGTATCCTTCCGGGTAAAATACTTTATAAAGTCTATGGATTTCTACTTCTCATATGTAAAATCACTTGTGACAATGTTGTGTACCAGTTTTGTGAGTAAATGGATTTTGCCCCCTAATGTTATTTAAATGACAGAGATCTTCAGTTTCTTTGGGGGTGTTTGTTTGCCACAGACGTGTATCAGAAGGGGGAATAAAGTGTGTGACCGCTTAATATGAAGAAAGCAGAGGCAGATCATGTAGGCTTTTTTTTTTTTTTAAATGCAAGGAAATGAAACAAAAAGTTGGTTGCATAGTGTTTATTATCAAATGATAACAGTTCTCAGAAAAGAGAATACACGGGCGGGAAATGACACCCTTACAACCAAAAAAACCTGAAAACCGTAATTAAAGGTGTTGTCCCACCTACTTTGCTGAGATTAACACTTTGATAATTGAATTCAGCATTGGACACATCATCTCCTGCACTGTTGTGTGTAGCAATAATTCTCTGATCATATAAAATCAAGTCTGAATTTTTGCCAGTAACACTTAATTGCCATGTGACACAGAAACAGACACTGATAGGTTGTTGCCAACTGAAAAAGACATTTCTGTGTTTTAATGTGATTGGAGAAGTCATTGGCGTATCATAATACATATTTCATTTTCCATGCACATTTTACGCAAAAACAACAGTACGGTATTTCGGGCAGATAGCTACAAATCTGATAGAACGAATCACGTTATGTTGCATGTTACAGTGAACAATATGGTGCCTGGCAAGGCTTGCCCTGTAGTTTAGTGTTCCAGAATGAAATAAGGGAGTGGCATTATTCCTCACCTTAGAAGACCTAACAAACACCAGGCGATCCAGGGCAAACACCCCCGTTCCCTGTCCTCTGGCAGACCCACATCCTTCCGATGGGTTACTGTCAGTTACGGCTGTTATACATTTTTGTTGCCGTTTCATTAATTTTCAATAATTCTTTCCAAGCTGGAGAGCTACAACAGCACAGAAGACACATTCTCTGGGACAATTTTAATAGTAACGAAACGTTTGGTGAGATTTTCTTACTGTTTACCAAATAAAAGCACGCTGACAATAGAGTAAGTCTCTCCCCATGTCATACGTAGAAGACATTTATGGAAAAAGCTTAAATAAACACATTGGATTCAAACTCTTGTAGTGTCAATAGACTCTTTGTTCTTGGTTCACATTATTAAATAATAATTTAAATAGGATTAAGTTTGCAGAAGCGTAAATATTATCATTAATTTTTTTTACATTATTTTTAAGCTATTTGCATCTGTAAGGCATGGAGGGTTAAATGATGAAGGATGTTTACCACAGTGTAATTCAAAGACCCTCGCACATTTGATATACAGTGATATACTTGATATTGTGCAGTTTGAATTTATGTGGTGTACAGTACTCAAATACATTTAGTCATGAAAGGCATTGATGAACATATATTTTATGTAGTGTGGGGGCTTTCATTTAATTTTGTGTTTCTAAAAAGACCCTCTCCATATTACCGTATTTGCTCAATTATAAGACACCCCCCTAAATGTTAATATTAATTTAACGAAAAAAAGAAAAAGCCTGAATATAAGACTATCCTATAGTATAAAAAGATTTACTAGTAAATATTAATTCACATGTAAACTATGTTTTCATATTTAATAAAAAAAACTATGATTGAGAAAAATTATTTTTTTGTTATTTCCCTTTATTTGCCACTCTGCCCCAGCTATGCACATCTGCCACCCAGATATGCCTTATATGCCACTCTGCCCCCCCGAAATGCCTTATACCCCCCCTATATGCCACTCTCCCCCAGATATGCATTATACCCCCTTTATGCCACTCTGTCTCCCTGATATGCCTTGTAACCCCCTATATGCCACTATTAACCAGTGCATCCCTTTACTTGTGACCCATGCTTCAGACTCCCTGGTGTCTAGTGGGGCAGCTGGTGGAGGTCTGTATCATGTAGACCTCCGCTGCTGGTCGCCAGTACTTCCGCTGTGGCTTCTTTGACGGAGCGTCGGCATCACATAACCTTCCGGTGCTCCACCATAGAAGCCCCGGCGAAAGCGGATGTTGTCTGTGCGCATCCCGCAAACCTTCACCGGCTGCGGGATGCGCACAGACAACCTCCACTGCTGCTGGCACTTCTATAGTGGAGCACAGGAAGGTCATGTGATGCCAGCGCTCTGTCCTAGAAGCCCCCAGAAAAAGTACTGGCAGCAGCAGAGGCTGCCATAGAAGAGGATCCGGGTCCCCTGCAGCGTTGCGGGGGATCAGGATCTTAGTCTTGTAGTCAGACCTCTATTTGAGGTCTGATTAGAAGACAACCTAGAATATAAGACGAGGGGTATTTTTCAGAGCATTTGCTCTGAAGAAAACCTTGTCTTATAATCAAGCAAATAAGGTATATGAGTTTATGATGGACTTGTAGTCTGATATTGTCTGACTATACTATGTGTTATCACACAGGTATCATCGTTCAACACCATACCCCCCAGTATCTCAAATTGACATCAAAGGACACTTAGGCTTTAGGATCTGTTGCTACGGTGGCTTTATCAAGACCTTTAATGAGACTTTTTACATTATATGGTAAGGTATTTAGAAGAATTCATTTTATTTCCACACTTTTAATTTTCTGCTATTTAAATAACAGTTAATATGACTTCTAGAGCTGCAGAAAACCGTGATAAACTCCTAACCAGGGGAGCTACCAAGCTGTGCTGATGATGGGAGAGGGATACATTGTGTGTGTGTATGTGTAAGTGTATGGTTATTAAAGTGTGTTTATGTGTCTGTATTTGATCTTCTGCTCCCAACATAGTATACTGTGACTAGCAGGGCTCACTTGCTCCCAGACCATCTTCCAGTGTGACCTCAGCCTGCATATGGTCTTCAACTGACTTATCACTGCCGTTAAACTAACTATAGCACTCTCCTTATTACCCAAATTCATCACCTTGGACCATTGTGATATTCTCTAGTAATTGGGCACAGTCCTGCCATCGATGTATGTGAAAAAAATAGCACAGTTAGAAAGAGAAGCAGTTACTACCACAGACTCTAAACAGAGGCATTGAGCATTAAATGTCAGTAGGCAGCATCAGAAATGAAGAGGGAAACAAAACTGTGAATGATATTGGCTGCTGTAGAGACCCTGCAGGTATGCGAGCCTAGGTCGTGCACCTACCTGGCTCAGGTGGTCTGTGGCCATTCGCAACCTGCCAGTAAATTTCTGAAGAAGTCTGTGAACTGATCCATCTTTTACCCTTTTGCACACAAGTGCTTTTTTAGGATCAGTAATTGTAACTTTCCAATTGTCTCCTTTCTGGGATACATTTCTTGGTGGGTTTTGTGTTACTCCACATTAATTATACCTATTGAATTGGCTGAAAATCTTAGTGTTTATCTAACAGTGGTTACTGTTCTGGACAAGATCATTGACAATTGAAATGAATGTCGGTACGTCTCATTAGAAGAAGACAGGGTCATCACTATTACCAGACAAGCAAGTGAATTCTGTAGCTTGTGCGTAGACATGCAATGCGTCTGTTAAACCGGGCCATTCAGGAGGTTTGTGTGAATGAAGCTGCTGGATTCTTTGATCCGAGGTCTAACAAGATGCCACCTCAATAAAGTAAAACTATTACAAGAAATCTTTGCACACAACCTTTTAGTGCAGAACTGAATGTTCTCACAAAACAGTCAATGTGTGATGCGGAAACAATGTAACAATGAGACAGCACATCCCAGAGATATTGAAACATGGCATCAACGTTGCAGACAAATTGTAAGACCCTTTTTGTTGCTGTATGTGGTAACATTGAACATTTACGATATACCGGTATATATATATATATATATATATATATATATATAAAAAATGTGTGCCTTTAAATCCATCTTTGAGCATTTTTCTGGTGTTTGTAATTGTTTTGAAATTATACATTGTTTAATATGATTCTTTGTGTCTGAATAATTGTCAGCTGTTGTTTTTCTGTTCTCATTAGATGTTATATACACACAACCTGCCAAGACTTAGAGACAAAAGGTTTTGTGCACAATAGCGGGTCCAGATTGATTATGGTATAAAGTCTTACTTTAGCATATGACACTTTATGATCTGTACTCTTTTATATATCTAGGGTGTTGTACCATAATATGACTTTAACATATTTTCTTTTTAGTCTTATCTTTACATATTATCTTTAGGAAGAAAAAAATATAAAAGGACAAACTGTATACATTATGTGACGTAAAAACGTATAGTCTGTATATCACTCTCCAGCTAAAAGTTTTATTGCCATACTTGCAGGGGGTAACGGAAGCATGGTAGATCAGTTATGAAGCATTATCAGTAGCTTTTCTTTTATTACCTCCAGTTGCACCCCAGGCCACCATCAGAAATGTTGGGGCCCAGTACATGCTTGACACCTGAGCCCCCATGCTCTTTCAATTAATCTGCCCTATATCCATCCCACTGTCCGACCGATTGCTCCAGCCGTCATTCTGCCTTAAGATCTTCCAATAAACATGCGTTAGTGGTGTGTGAGTGCAATATTTCTTCAAGGCCTCACTTAAACTAACACTCATACATACATACATACATACCCAACTAACTTTAACACCCACTCACTCTACCAGCGTACACTTACACACACACACACACTCTTCTCCTTCCTCTGGAGCTCATACCCTAGGATTGTCCCCCGGGGGGAGTTGGTGGAGCTCGTGCTAGGGGCCCTTTACACCAGCGTCTCTACTACCATTGGGTCACCTGCTTACCTACAGCCAGATGAGCGGACAGGGCAGTCCAGCCCTTGTGCCCGGCCAGGCCTGGTACACCTGTAATGGTTGTACCCTCCTCATGGCGGCCCTACTTGCACATATCCATAGGGTGTATCTGAATATATGTGTAGAATGTGGAAATGCACAGAAAATGTTCTTGAGGTACTGTAAAATTGAAGAACACAAATATCCAGAACCTGATGATATTTGCATCTTAAGTCTGATTTTTTCTTACTTGCACAATCTATGTGCTTTTCCTTACTTTAACCGCTGAACAGTTCACTTTGGGGGTACATGGCATCTACCAGACTGACTCCCCGCTTCAGGAGTAGTGCTTTATTCTCTACTTTGGGACAGATGGTATAAGGCTCTGCCCATCGTCCACCTGGCTTATCCCACGCCAACTAATAGGGCCTAGGAAGGGAGACTTACTGGTCACTATGATGCTGTATAACTCTTTACGAGTTAATGTAACTAAAGTATATACAGTAATACTAATACAGCATTTGACTTACCAGCATTGCTGAAAGTTCCTCCCTCTCCTAAGATATGAAAAAGTAAAAAAAAATAGCGTAAAAAAATTCAAAGAAAATGCAAAAAAAAGTATATTAAATACATATGCTCCAATACCTTCCAATACTCTCAACTGCCCCAAACTCCGGTCTGGAGTTTTTACAGAAGATGGGCCAAATTCTATATTTCTCTGTTTAGTAAGATACCTACATTTAATAGAATAAGAAATCTTAAATGAACCTATAAATATTTGATGTTGTATACATGCAGGAAGAAGGAAAATACATATTTGTATATTTATATTTTTGCATTCATATACGTTTGTTTAGTAATTATTAGTCATTTATCTGTATAGCACCCAGGAGTGTTTTATCCAAAAGGACATAGGGATTCATTAGTTCATCTTGTACAAATGATTCCAAAATGGAAATGCCTATTTGTATGGGTAAAAAAATAATTATTATTGTTCTAACAAATGTACACAAGGTAATCTGGGTGTGTTGTTCCTAATGACATGAGATGTAGTTATCCCCATGTTTTGGAAAAACACCATACATTAGGAAAAGTATTTTTCCATTCCTGATTATTGTTTTCATCTTGTATACACAATATTGTCCCTTAATCAGGTGTTGTCGTATTGAATGGACTGTGGTGTATTTTTTTATACTCAGATATGTAATATCCTTTATTTATAATACGTAAGCAGATGTAATAGTCATAATATCTTTATCCCCTGCTCAAAAATATTGATTTTAGTATCTATGAGTGTTGTGGGTGATAGGAATCAGGACATAACCTAGTCATGCCCTTTATTTTATGAGATACAGATGGAGTCCTAGTCGCAAAGTGAAATGCACACTATGTACATAAAACACTATCATTTTCCAAGGATTTTTTGTTTCTAAATTATTGAAGAATAGAACCAGCAAATATCAAAACATTAGAGGCAACCACACCTAAAAAACTGAATCTGAAGTGCAGATGGAATGATGGAAGTACATTGCTTATCCATGGATTCCATAAATAGTGGCATAGTGATAAGGTAGTACAGCCTACTGAGCATAATTTATCTAGGAGAACTTGAGCGTAGGATGGCTGGTTTATTCCAAACAGACAAAATTGTTTTTGATGTAGCAAGAGACACCTTCCCTAATTAGTGTGTTTGGAGGATTAAGTATTGGGATATCAGGTTTACAAAATAATAATCTCTCAAAACTGGAACTCACAGGTAATAATCCAATAGTGATAATGCGCACCACAGGGACACAAAGGGCATATACGTTTACTACGAAGAAATCCTCTTGGTTTTACGTCTCGCTAAAGCTGAAGTAGTTTGACTATTCTTATATCAAGGTATATATATATATATATATATATATATATATACTATGTATATTCTTATTCAAGGACTATGTGTATATATAAACTGATTGTATATATATATAGATATATATATATCTATATATATATATATACTGCCATTCAAATGTTTTAGTTTACATAGAAATGTCCTTGTTTTTGATCAGTTTTGTTCATTAAAATAACATGAAATGGGTCAGAAATACTTTGTAGACACAGAGGCCCATTATCACCAACCATCACTTCTGTGTTCCAATGTCATGCTGCGTTAGCTAAAAAAAGGATCTCTTTTTTGATAAAACAATAAGTCTTTCCAGAGTAACATTTTCTCAATTAAAGAGGTTATAAGAATGAAAAGTACATTGACTAATATTTCTAGTAGACAGTCTGTGGGGAGAGACATAAGACCAGTGCTGTCCAGTAGAAATGTGGAAGGTCATATGTCATTCATAAGCAGAGCCTGAGGGGTCATACTCTATAACATTGATGATACTGTACTAGGTCATGTGGTCCTTCACATAACCAGTCACCAGATTAACACCTTTCATTCACAAGAACCCATTTTGAGTGTCTCAGTAATATGGTTTCTATGGATAAATATTTATATGCATCTTATTTTCTAAACATTGGAACCAGACACTAATATTAAAGAGGATCTCCCACCATACGTTTATGTCCTTTAGTTCTTGTCTAATAGTTGAAAGGAATATATATGCAATATATGCTTCAAATAGTCTCATAAATAGTAACTTTATTATTTAGTTCTATGTTTCATACGAGTACATACTTAACCTCTAGATTGTATACTTGTCAGCTGGAACCTCTTTACCTAACATATTGGGTTGACTTATATTATAAATGCTGTGTAAATTGTTAGCACTATTTAAAGATAATGCTGAGAATGATATTAAGAACCACTAATGATCCTCTGCTGTTTGTGAAGCTTGTTCCTGATCTCGGAAACCATCAGTAGTTGCAACTGATTATTTTATGGGATCTCACTGCGCTACTGCCTCAAACTCCTAAACTGTAGAATGCTTTTTTATTATTATTATTATTATTATTATTATTATTATTATTTATTGTTTTATATAGCGCCATCAAATTCCGTAGCACTGTACTTTTTTACCAATACAATCATATCCATTGTTGGTAGTTTAGCCTTGGGTCATTCATTTTGACATAAGTAACTCAAAGCCTCACATGCAGGACAGAACTGTATGAATGCTTTTCCCATGAGTTAAATACACATGTTCATATGTATGGCTGTTTCACTGGTTTTCAGCACCATTTTAATTATCCAGTTAATTTGTCCCGTGGTAACTTCTTACATTTATGTACAGACCAAATAAATACATCAAAAGACTAATATTTAATATGACTTTAGTAAGGAAAGCCTGTGTTAAGTTGCTAGGTTGACACTGCTGCTCATTAACCTTGGTGGATATGTTCAATAAACATATTAACCCTTGACCCCAGTGTTATTGCGTATACATCAATCACTTGAACTATTGACCAGGCCTGTGGTCTTGTTATTATTTATTCCATTGGACAGTGAACCTTTCCGAGGTACTTAGATACGTCATGGAATGCTCTATTATGTTTAAGTGAGTTCATAGAGACTGGGGGGAATTTATCTTGTATATTTCCAAAAAAACTGACCTAGATTCTGACCTTAAAAGCCATATTTGCTTACATCTAAACTACAGATTAGTCTGTTTGTTGAAAAACAAGACACCTATCTCATGTTTATTGGGAAAATAATTACGAGAGTTATGTACTCATTCCAGTCAGAGGAAACATTTGGGTCCTTCTGTTAGTTTGCACAGCCTGTATACGGATGTGTGTGTGTTTTAGTTCAACACCCAAAATGGATCAATCATTTTCACAACATTTACCTTAAATAAACTCATTTATTTAATCTTCTCATAATTTGTGCATTTTGTTAAATGGGCTGGTACTCAAACTAATAGCCCTCCAGGCAAGAAGCCCTTTTAATGGTCCACACTTGCACTCGACATGTTTTTATTCATATTTAGAATGCCAGAGTAATAATTGAAGTCTTGTTTACCTCACACACACACACACACACACACATACACACACATACACACTCTCACGCACACATGCTTTGTGGGGGCTTCTGTTCTGCCTGGCACTAAGAGTGTGAATGTTAAACAAGCACCATATCTATTCAATACCTGGAATTCTCTTTCTTGTTTTTAATGAACCTCTACAAAGACTGTCATTGTCAATCAGTAACTTAACAACAAGGTAGAGGTAACAGGGAGGAATAATTATAAAGACTCTAGGATTTAAGCTCATTTAATTGTATTAAAAAGCAATGCATGCCTTCCTTAGACGAAAAAGCATACATTTGAGTTGACATACACTACAGCACATCAGAATTAAGTATGATGCCTTCTTCACCAGAAAGTGGCAGGAAAAAAAACAAAACAGAATTCTTATTTTCCAGCTCCTGTAAAACAGCAACACACGCGCACTTGAGTGTTGTTTAGTGCACCGGAGCCCATGCAAGATGGCCTCTACAGTGCATTTCACTTAATGGGGAACTCACGGCTTTGTTTGTCGTTATAGTTGATAGTATAGTTGTGTAGTCAGTAGTATAGCTAGTATCATATGTTTAGTAGGTAGGTAGGTGTTAGGTGAAACGGTGTGCTGGAATACTTGTAGATGTTTTCCATGGGTGTCCTTACTCCCTGGTTCCCTGCATGGGCGCAGGCTGCTGTATCTTCCTTCTTTACAGCACTTCATCCTCACCTCTCCCAGCCAGACATCGTACCATATTCTCTAATGTCACCCATCCCTTGTGTGAAGCCATGCTTTGCAGAAAATACGGTTGCATTTTGTAGCCTTTTCAGCAATATGAATATAAACATCTGTATTGATATAATTGTTAAAAATTATTTGATCATCAGAAACCAATGTAATTGGTAATATTGTTTAGTAATATTTTCTGTTCCAACATTATAACACGTTCAGAAAGTATTATTGCAGTTTACTTAGAACTTTTGAAATTGTACCTAAAAACCTTTTACATATCATACAATGTTTCATAAAATATTTGCAACATGTTTTTCTTTCTGCTGATGCCTGCCAACTTCACTCTTTAGAAATAGTGCAGGGAAAAGGAAATATATAGGGACTTAAACTACGTTTTTATGGAGGCAGCCTCACAATTTAGTGTTAAACCATACCTTAACTACTACATGAAAACAACATAAAACATGTTTTTAATTCTCTATTGATCAATGTTTTTTCTTTTTAGGTAATGAGGTCACCTTGGGTAGCATTCAAAAATATCACAACCATAGCAAAGAACGTTTTCCTGCTAAAGGTTTGGCAATAATCACTTCCATGCATTCATACATGATTTCATGCACTATATATCATTCAAACTGTCATTTATTGTATACGCTAAAGGTTTACATGTGCTCCTGCTAAATAACCTTGCATTTATCTGTGTTGAATCTCATCTGCTATTTAGAGAGCTAGTTCCTCATTTTGCCCAAACCCCACAGCTGGGAAGAAATGTATTACCCTTTAATATTTTGTGTCATCAGCAAACACTGATACAAGTAATGTTAGGTACAGAAGACAACAGCCTGTTGAATTCTGTTTTAAGCCGATTAACAAGATTTCTGTAAACTCCATCTTCAGTCATGTTATCATACTAATTTGTCCTAACTATTGCGTTATTTCATATTGAAGCATCTGATATAATATTATATGGAGATAGTATTCATTACACTACTCCCTTTCTTCACCTAAAACAAGCTAAGTATGACTGGGGGAAAACTGTTGCAGCTATTCAAGCTATTCACGTGGTTCTTCCACTGTGTTCAATGCTGCAAAATTGAAATGATGATTTTTTTAAATGATGATCTGTTTAAATTATGATACCATAGCAGACAAAATGTACCATGAATATGACAAATACCAAGCTTTCTGTTACTTAGCTGTCACTAAATTGCCTACCAGAACATTAGTAATAGATGTGCAAATGGGCCATATACGATTCAGATACATTTTTCAGTTCCTCTTTGCCCCATTCGTTTTCTGGCAACAAATTTCGCTCAAACAATTATTTATTTTCTAGAGGGTGAAAAAAAAGCGAGAAGGGGGTACGGAGAGGGTAGATAGTGAGAAGGGGGTAGGGAGAGGGTAGATAGTGAGAAGGGGGGTAGGGAGAGGGTAGATAGTGAGAAGGGGTAGGGAGAGGTAGATAGTGAGAAGGGGGTAGGGAGGGGGTAGATAGTGAGACGGGGGGTAGGGAGGGGTAGATAGTAGAGGGGAGTAGGGAGGGGGTAGATAGTGTGAGAAGGGGGTAGATTGGGTTGGGGGCATTTTAACAGATTCTCGCACCGGGGCCCTGAGGCTTCTAGTTACGCCCCTAATTAAAAGTCTGATTCTCTACCGACTGAGCTATCCAGGCTCGCTGTGCATGAGTCTTGGGCCAGACCTGAAGCTGGCTATCAGTCAGTGTTTGTCTATGTGAACTTACATTACATCTAGGACCCTGATCCCTTAAGTTTCTGGTTGGTTAAAGTGCATTATTATACATTCTTCAAAAAAAGCTGTCATTCACATACTGATAGTATGCAGAATTCTGCTGCTGGGTTTTATGTCCCAAGTGCATTATTTTACATTTATAAGCATTGAAATGCTGCTGCACCACTCTAGACTGTTCTTCCCATACAAGTCGAACCCGGGCCACCTGATTGAAAACCAGGAATCCTGACTGTTAGACCATATGGGATGGACTGACAACTATGGAGCACCACCCCAGTGCTGCCATTACGCATTGATACATTAAAGCTGATGGCAGATGAGAATTATTTGGCCCATCTCTTTTTGCAGGTAAGAACCATTCAGCATATGTAGCATCGACATCTACAAAAGATGGGTATCCTAGGCGCAGCCAATAAGGTTGCGGTGAGGACCATGCTCTGGGGCTAGGATGGCTACTCTAACCAATTACTATCATCATGGGTCACTAAACCTTTTGCTGTGACCCTATGCAAACTTTACTATTGCAAGACAAGAAAGGTGGGCCTCATATTTAAATACAATATAAAAGCTCGCGTATGTCCGACCTCATGGTGCAACGGTAGCCCGTCTGACTCCAGCTCAGAAGGTTGCATGTTCGAATCATGTTGGGGTCATTTGCTTTTTTGTATGAAAACTAAAGACATTACCTTAGTATTAAATGGGTCATCTCAAGCAATACTTTCAATGAAGAAAACAGAAAAGACAAAGATAAGTATTTTATTGTATAAAGTGGTGGTACTGGGGCAGGAATAACATCTGAGCATAGGGGAGTGATGTTAGGCGACCACTCTCAGCTGGTAAGGTACTCTTGTCTGATCACCACCTACCCTATTGATCCTATCCCCTTAGCAATTATTTAACCTCTCTTTTTCCATTGGTGTGCTCCTATTGCCCCTCAAACATGCCCTTTGAAATGCCATGATTGTGGCATTGAAGGGGTTAACGCTGCACTGTCGCTCTCATGGAGTGATCAGGCAGCAGGGGAATGTTGTGGCTGGTCCCCTTCCCTGAAGCTGCCCGTGGCAGCTGGGAACACGATCGTCGGTTTACCGGCAATTGCTAGTTGAGGCTCCAGAGTCGCTCCTGTGGGAGTGATCAAAGGATTGGGGAGGGGGGGCGCTCGAGGTGGCTGTGCTGGTCTGGGCAGACAGCAGCAGTGCACCCATGATCACCACTGTGGCGAAGGGGGGGCACTTTTTTTGCATTATGTACCAGGTTTTATTTTACACACATTGTACTTCAGGTATAAATTTTGCTGGTATATGTCACTGACAACCAACACTCCAGTATGTGTTCAGCAAGATCTTAGTACAGTAATACCACCCGTGCATCTGGTTCTTTGTGGATAAGGCCACGTTTGGTACGTGTGCATTTCTCAATTTGCTGTTTTAACATCAGGACATCCTACACCCATGTCCTATTTGAGACGTCTTTGAAACAGACCAGTTCAATTAACACCCATCATACCATATACTTTTGAAAACTAGACACCCCAGGATAATTCAAAAGAGGATATTTTAACACTTTCCATGCACTAATTCTACCGCCAGCCTTTGTCAATTTTGCGTGGTATTTTTTTGTGTAATGAAATATGACAAAACTACAAAACTAAACTTCTGCCTTCTCCTCAACATAGTAATTTGCCCCTTTAATTCACAACGTATTATTTGCTTTTGCCTAGAGAGCATACAGACTTATCAGGTGATGGGTTTTAAAAAAACATAGTGATGAAATATAAACTCACAATTTTCTTGCTGAATGCAGCAGTAGTCCATCCACAACAGACAAACTTTAACTTAAGTTTGCTAAACCTTTGAAAAACATGCATTGTTATCATCGTTACATCATCACCAAATGAGATCTTGTCTATACAGGGGTATGCTGACACTTAGATGTAGCTATTGATAAGTAAGGGCGTAGAAGACTTTTCACCTATTGTACGTTGATAAACACATTTTAAGTC
Organism: Spea multiplicata; assembly: GCA_009364415.1. Classification (NCBI taxonomy): domain Eukaryota; kingdom Metazoa; phylum Chordata; class Amphibia; order Anura; family Pelobatidae; genus Spea; species Spea multiplicata. Next base: position 76,629 of record VKOC01016638.1, on the reverse strand, counting down.
CAGGTCATTGGGTTCTAAAGAAAGTTGGTTAGTGAAGGCTACATTTAAAATTGTTAACACTTATTCTAGTAATTAGTAATATATTGGTTTCTAGACAAGGAGTACTGTGATAAGGAGAATTATATGATAAGAAGGTGGGAGAGGAGGTGGAAAAAAAAGATCACTTTTTACATAATTGATGGTACTGTAAAGTTCCCTTGTTTTATGTAAAATGATTTTTATATGTACCATATACTTCTTGATAAATGTCTAAACCAAGCCATTGCTTTTAAAATAGGGATATGTATGACAAAAGAGGCACAAACAAGTGTTTCTATAGCATTGTCTAGCTGGTGTCTGGCAGTCTGTTTGCTAGAGCAATATGATACTTTTTAAACATCACACATTTGAAAACTGTAAAAGAGAAACAACTTTGATGCTGTTTATTTAACGTCTAGTGGTATCAGACCAGATCTGATTATAACAGGTTGTGTGCTTAATGAATGTTGCTTTTGTGTATAAAGGATGCAGGGCAAAATATTAAATGTTTTTTTATTAGCAATGCCTTGAATTACTGTAGCGTACATAACTGTGAATTGTATACTACTCATGGGAATAAAAATATGCAATCTGCTCTATTTAATTTCAAGCACAATGAGAATGTAGGCATATAGGCAATTCACTGGTAAGCATATCTATCATATAAGTAAACATAAATTATAATAACCTACAACTTTGAACACAACTGATTTAATTCACAGAACATTCCAAAAAAAGGGGAGAAAAAAACAAATGGAGAGGAATAATCATCCAAGTCCTATGAATAGGATCTTAAGATGGCTTTTAAATGCATCACAAATACTTTTTTCTTTTTTTTTTTTAAATCTGCGACTGCCCTTACATGTACAATGACCATAACTCTAAAGCCAAGGTCATACACAAGCAATCAAAACAGCATAACCACAGTACATACAGAGCAAAGCTGGCTCTTTGGGCAATAAAATATTCTCAAAATGGGGATTTTGAAGGAAAGAGAAGAGGAGGAGGCAGACATTGGATAGAAGGGGAAGAAGAGACAAAGACATAGACAGGAAAGATAAGGTGAAGAAGCAGAGAGAGGAAGAAAATATCTGTCCATGACATTTTAATGGTGGGCACATAGACTAGGATGTAAGCCATGTGACCAGAAGTACCTATGTGGACATCTGACAATCACACTTAAATTAGCATGTTGGCCATCACAATTTACAACCATGGTCTTTAGTATGGAGCTTGGCCCCCGTCCCCCCCCTTTTTTTCACAAGATTGTGAGTATGTCAGCCAAAAGAACATCTGTGAGGTCAGGATGAGAAAGCCTGGCTCACAACCACTGTTCTAATTCATTACAAAGGTGTTCAGTGGGTTAACGTCAGGGCTTTGTGCAGACCATATGTTTATGGACCTTGCCTTCTGCGCAGGGGCACAGTCATGCTGGATAGGAAATGGTCTTTCCCAAAATAGTGCCTCAAATCTGAAAGCGTACAATTGTCTAAAATGTCTTTGTATGCTGCAACATTACCCTTCACTGGAACTAGGAAGCCTAGCCCAAACAATGAAAAACAGCCCCAGAACATTATAGCCCCTCAACTAAAGTAAAGTAGGCACTATGCCTACTAGGGTACTACATGCCATTTGTATGCGCTAAGGGCTTTAGCACTCAGCACCCCCACTCTATGAGTGTGTGGGGTCTACTACTTTGTGGCTGATCTTTTGTTACTCCAAGAGGCTTCCACTGCACAGTACTTACAGTGGACTGGTGCAGATTTAACAGGACAAACATTTCTTGTACTGACTTGTGGCAAAGGTGGTGTGCCATGATTAAAGTCACTGAGCTCTTCAGTATGACCCGTTCAACTGCCAATGTTTGTCTAAGGAGATGGCTACCTATGCCTATTTTATACACCTGTTAGCAATGGGTGTGTCTGAAACACATGAACTCAATAATTAGGAGGATTGTCTACATATTTTTGGTCATATAGTGTATACACACACAAATATTGTTATAGTCCATTAAAGAGCACCCTAGCTATAATTTCATGTTAAATTCACATTCGAGTCTTTTGCCCAGACTCCAGTGCATTTTACTGCATGAAGGTCGATGCAGATGCTTTTACTGAGACATCTCTCATTGAAATCAGCAATAGGAGCAGCCGATCAGATATATGTTTTCTGACCACTGTCATTTTGTTACATATATACAGTTGGGTGCTGCTTACTTGGTATTTCAGTATTGGGTGAATCACCTATACCAGTAGTTTGTTAAACTATATATTTCACTTATATTGCTGGGTATATTGAGATCCTGACAACTTTTACACTTAGCACATCTCTCAGTGATAGGTCCACTACTCTATGGGACTTCATCTCTAAGATAGAACAATGTGGGTAAAACTGTAAAGTGGTTGCTTGTTATGTATTTCGTTTTGCTGAAAGCCAAGTAGCAAACACAGAATCCTAATTATGTCTTAACTAACCTGCACAACAGATAAGAATGTTATCAGCATCCAAATCATAAACATAAAGCTGTTTAAAGAATTCGATTTTCCCGTGGGCTACTTTGGGGTGTTGTAGCTCACACCTCACGTGTTACTAACAACTTGTTCTTCTTCACTACGGTCTTATTGATAGGATAAATATTGTGGCAACCTATACAAATTGCCCATCATAGGATTGATGGGCAATTTATATAAGTTGCCACAATCCATGCCCAATTAAATAGTTTTTAACGTTCTTCTCCCTTCTGTTTCCTCTTTTTAACCATCAATCTCTTCCCTCCCCCTGCCTTATTTTACTTCTCATGTTCTTGGTTCAGTTCTCCCTCTGGCCATGATTCTGTAGGCAGCATGAGTGCTTCAGGAGAAGTGATCCCTATGGGCCTGCTATGGATACCTCTCTAAACTGTTGGCTTGTGAGTGGAACCCCTGTCTTATGTATAGGTTTCTTTCTGTCAAATTGAGCCTGTAATACTCTTAAAGCCTTATGCTGTGTATAATAAGTTTATGTATAATAATTAATGTTTTCATGTAAAACAAAAACAATCTTGCTGAAAGGAATATGTGTATAAAACTGTTAAATAATATAATTATTTGTATTTAAATTGGAGGTCTGTAGGACAAATATCTGATCCTGTGGTGACATTGGGGTCTACTCACTAAGCGAAGAGCAGGCAGGTGAGATAGGATATCACTATAAAGGGCAAAACACAGTGAGCTTCTCCTGAGAGTGGATCTGAGCTGCTCCTGCCTAATTTATAGTTAATCAGATTGGCTAATTTTAAGAAATCCATATTACCTATAAAATCTGCAAGCCCAACAGAGACATTGTTGCAGGATAAGATCACATTTCCTTTGATATACATAGTGATATCAGGGAGTGGATAGACTCCATAATATCATCATTGATTTAATACCATCTTACGCCATTATAGTATTATATTACATTACATTTCATAATATATTGTGTTACATTATAAAACACCAGCAGATTCTGTAGCAATGTTAGAATAGTGAGCTGTGAAAATGGGTAACAAGTACAGTTTAAAAATTGGACAATAACATTTAACATATTTTAAAACATACTGATACAGAATGAGAGGGCTTTAGCTTACACTCTATAGTATAAAATCCCCCACATTAAAAAGCTGGACAGCACTAGTATGAGTAAATATCTTATTTAAGGGACAATATAATATCCCTGGTACCCCTCTAAAAAAGAATGCATATTAAACTACTCCGTGATTACTTTAATGTGCATTCTTCTAAAGCAGAAAATAAAATTACAGCTCAGATACCACTGTTCTTGCCACTCACTGTCACTGATTGCACAAATGCGCACATGGGGTCTGAACAAACATATCTCCAGAAGGGCAGGGAAAGGGGTAAGTACATATGGGGGAATCTGCAGAATCTCCCTGTGCTTTTGCAAAATGAATCACACTAAAATTTAAAAGGAACCTTGCAGCGAACATATGCATTAAAGGTTCATATAATGGCTTTAGTGTCATTTAAAGGGAACAGCCGAGAGTTATCACAGTATTATCAGTGTATTATCAGTGTATTTTGATCTAACACTATAATCACTCATGCTCAGTGGCATAACAATCATGGTCACAGGGGACTGTTTTGGGGGACTGACAAGCTGTTTGGTGACACAGACGGCACAGACAGCCTCTTTATAGGCAAAGATGGCACAGACAAACTGTTTGGGGGAAATTACAAGCTGTTTGGGAACATAGAAAGCACATACAAACTGTTTGGGAGCACTAGCAAGCTGTTTGTGGATAAACATAACACTAACAATCTGGTGGCAAAGATGGAATGGACAAGCTGTTTGGGGCACTGACAAACTGTTTGGGGGCACAGATGGTACAGACATTGTGTTTGGGGGCAAAGGTGGCACTGTGAGACATGTTGCTTGTGAATTTCCGCACTGGGGCCCAGTGGTTTCTAGGTACCCCCTGCTCATGCTTTTTATTGAAAAGATGTTTTATACGGTAGATATGTAAGGAATCATTTTCAAATGCTTATGTTACCTTGAGTGTTGAGCAGCACTGTTTTCTGTGTGTGGTTTATGCAACAAAATATCAGAACATTTTTATTTTATTGCAAACAAAATAATTTAAAATTAGGGTATTTTAGGGTAAATTTTTCTTTTGATATAAAGTAACAAAACAGGTAATTTGCACAGTTGCTTATTACATATTTATAAATACACAATGTATGCAGACTGTATCTTATGTTTATTGTAGTGGTTTTAATACAGTGCATTGATTAACAGAGAGATTTGATTTCCTTTGTGTCCGCACCTTTACGTAATCAGTGCTTTTATAATGCCTGATGTCAGTATTTGGCCTGGAGTTTATTACACCTCTTGTAACAGTTTTACAATAGCATAACAACTTGACAGGTTATTTCTCAAGAAAATCATGCTGTGATATTGTCAGGGTAATAAGAACACACAGTAAGAAATATGTACAAAACCACCTATGACGTTTGTTTAGCTATTAAGTGAAGTTATGTTTTTATGTGCCTTCAGGCACTCATAGTTAAGTTATTTCTTTAGTAGCATATATCCCAGCAGAAAAGAGAGTTATTGCTATAGTATAATAAATACTTCTTTTGGATATACATAATGAGTTATTCTAATGAATGTCATTATAGTAGTTTTGGTTCATTGACTAATCAGTTTTGTCTCTTGGATAGCATAAACCTTTTGCTTTTGTGTGTAACACCTACACAAAAATAAACTATCTGTACTAAAACCAACATCATTCGGCTTAGGACGTGCGAATATTCTTTTAAAAAAAAAAAAAAGGCAAATTAGTGAGTGAAACTGTACACATTGTGATCAAATGCTTCTTCAAGTGCTTCTGCCAATGGGTTATTGACACGTTAGCATAAACAAAGGCTACTAACATCACATTTATAAAACATAATTTAAACTAAAATATTTTTTAAGCTTTATCTAAAACATAATTGAAATACTTTGTTGGGATGAGTGGCTTTAAAATATGTGTGTACAGACCACACAATATGATTGATTCATTAAAGTGCAAGATGTCACTCCAGTTTTAAAGAAATCTCATGGTACTAATTTAACTTGCCTTATCTCTTTGGCGTCAACATGAATGTTCCCAATTGTGTTGGACTTTGGTTAATCAAAGTTTCAGATATACCAGTGGTTGTGCATGCCGCAAATCACTCTATGTTCGCCTGGTAATTTTAAAGGTGTCTTTCTGCTCAAAAACAGGAGAACTTCCTAATGGCAAACCACAATTTAAATGAAAAGGAGGAAAGGGCACCACAGGACCTCCAATATATCAGTCAGGTCAGCAGGCACACATGTCTCTACCTTCGCCTCTGCCTCCCTACCACCTCTTATCTGCACCTTATCCTTGTTTGAAAATGGAAGGCGTTGTCTTCTGCCCAATCTTTACCTTCAATATGATGGGGTGGATGGTTAGAGAATAACTTAAAACCCCATTTTACACCAAGTATGTCACAGTGTCAACATTTCAATACTGCAGTCTAACTCACAGTCCCAAAACTCCAGGTTACACCAGCACCAAATGAAAGAAAAATGTAGTTGGTATACTCACCAACTATAAGTTTTAGTGAGTATACATATTTGAATAATATGCCCCAGTCACTCAATACATGCAGAATTGATCTAACAGTGACCAAAATACACATAAGATGTATTACTTAGCATTAATCCAAACTGGAATATGCCTTGGGTTATGAAATCTCATCAATACCAACACACCCCTTTGTTACCTAAACAGAGAGAGGGAGGAGAAGAGAGAGTAAAAGTGTTAAAGCAGACAAGGAGTCAGACAAGGTTGTGCTGCCTCTCTCTCTGTGCTTTCCTCTTCATAACCTGGGCAGAGCCAAGGAGGGAGTGACATCAGCAGGCTGAGGGAATAAGGTGGGACAGCAGGGACTCTGTGGACTTACTGTGCCTGGAAGGAGCAGCACAGTGTCACCATGCAGAGGTCCCCACTGGAGAAAGCCAACATCTTGTCCAAGATCTTCTTCAGGTAAGTTAGCAGCAGAGTATGCCTGGCAATCAGCAGTGATTTGTCACAGAGCTCCAGTGCAGTGTGTGTGTTAAAAAGAGTGACATTCCTACACAGCAGAGCTACCAGACACAGTACAGCACAGACACCTGAGCTTCAGTAAATAGCACTGTCCTCACTTATTAAAAGTCCCATGGCACTTGGAGGAAGAAAACAGTGAATTGACAGTGAGTGCACTCTTTTCTTCCTGCACTGTCAGTTATGATCCTGCTTGCAGATTTAATAATGATGCACCTGTAGCAACAACAAAGCATGTTACCGTAATCTAAGGTAAACTAATGCTGAGATTAATGCTGCAAACACTGTTCTGTCCCCAAATCTGATCTGTACTGTATTGCACTGCATGCACTTTGATAATGGGATGGTATTGCAGAACAGTATGTGCCACTTTCATGCTGAGTGTTATAAAAAAATGCGACTAGAGATGCAGTTGTGCTATTTTTTTCTTGTCTCCAGTAGTAGATGCAGAATATTTTATTTTATGATGCATGTCTGTGCCACTTTCTTACGCTGAAAGAGAAAAAAACCTATTAAACATGCACATAGTAATATTAATATGGATGAAAGGATAATCTTGTTATTAATCAAAATGTGATTACAAGGGTCAGGTGGCAATGTTGAGGAGTAGCCTGGTTCTAGCTTGTAATAAATAGAATGCCATTCATTATACACTGGGTGTTGCCAATATTTTGTGTGTGCCATAACACTATTTTCATTATCCATCATGGCAGTTTGCTGTCATAACACACAACTGTATTTATACCTATCCTTGTATTCTTTCTTTTTTTTTGTTAGGGGTTATAGGCTTATATAGTCCTTCTCTTTGTGCCCTTTGAATTGTTCATAACATTAATTGCTATTACTAATGCATTTTAAAAATAATAATAGATGTGTTTATTATCATAACACAACTCTGTGTTGTAGCAAATGTAAACCTACATACAAAATGTATTATTAAAACTAAAAGATTTCATATTTGAAGGTGTACTGTACAATGGTTACTTGTTTAATTCCATTAAATAATAACCTAGGAATGTCCTAACACTGAAAAGTAATACAATTGAGAATGACAGCTTTCATTGTATAGTTTCTACTTTTCTTATTGTATTGTATTTTTATTTATATATTTTTTTAGATTTCCCCATAACTTTAGACTTCTATCTAACCCAGCCATGATGCTTTTAGAATTTTTATTGTAAATTTGTGTAGTCTTTCTATATAGCATCAGTCTTTAAATGCATTAGACAGAGGGTGTTGTGGAATCTAGTATAAATAGTTTGATCTGATAAATATGTAATACCAGGCCACATTAGCCGATCAATGAAGGTAAAATAAACAATCTCACAAAAATCTATTTATAGCAGCTACTGTTCTATTATACACATGAATCATGCCTATTGTGTCACAGAATTAGGTATTAATATGTAAATAGCCATGGCTGTAAGCAATATCATGAGTAAAGTTTAGGGAGACAATAGGATGAAGACAAGAACAATACATTGGCAGTTAATCAGTTGGAATCTTGCGATCTAAACTTGGTTATGTATAAAATGTATTTCTGGTTCAAAGTTTGAAATGTGGTCTTATCACCATACCAACCAAATTTATTGTCCAGTCAAAAGGAACGTTCCATTGTGTTATGGCGATAAGTTCACTTTTCAAGCTTTCACCAGAATTACTTTTTATACACAACCCCCATTGAATCAGCAGAAGCTTTGAAGTCTTTTAACCTATATTTAAAACACCTCCAGATTATCTTGATTCAAACACATTACAAATGATTTTGTTAATTTGGCAATAAATTTAGTAGTAACATTATCACCCATAGGGATAGTTAAAAAAAATCATAATTATTCTCACTCTTTTGGTGCCAGAGCAGCTCCTTTCCTATTCAAGTGTTTGCGCACGTTCTAGTTCTTGGCCCATCTAGTAATCAGAGTACGTGCATGGCTAATTAATTTCCAACTGTCTCTAATGCACCAAATTAAAGACTACTATTCTTGCATGTTTTTCACTAATGTGTTAAGTGCTTAATGTACAAGGCTCTATGTTTTCTGTGGAACCCCAATTTGCCAGTTGCCTTGCGGTTATACAGCTGGTATAAGTGGCACTTGCAGCACTGAAGAACGTGTGGGAACAAATTAAATATCCATACTAATGTTAGGTTGAAGACATTGTGTCTTTTTTAAGTAAATGAGTTACTTAAGAGTAACAGTAAATGTGTGTCTTACATGTAGTACCTGCCTAACCAATAATCTGTCACTAGGAATTAAGTCTAAATATGCTCATCAAGTGTGTGCCGGCTCTGTGTTCTGGTTCTGGCTACACTCACCCATGAGACAGGACCATAAATGGGTAACGAATCGGAAAAGAACGGTTGAATCCTAATAATAAATCCCCATTCTTTTCAGGATATTATACAGAAGCTGCATGCTTGTATCTCACTGAGATGGACAACATACTAAGATATTAGTAAATGTAGTCCTTGTGATAGATTCTGTACCTATGTTGTTTAAACTGAATTGCTGTAAAATGTATCATTGCAGAGATATTTCCACTTTTCTTTTTACTGTCACACGGCTATTAGCCTCGCTTGCTCTTAGCAATGCAGTAGGGGGATGCGTTGTGGGAAACTGACAGGTAAAATATACAGTATATGGTTGCAATTGTCTAAATTCTATTGTACCGAAATACAGTATTGGTAATTTAATGGATGCTCAAAAGATAACTGCTCCAAATGGTATGAGGGGGCTCTCTATGTAAAAATAGTGCTGGGGCCCTGGCAGTAGCCCCTTTTACTATCATACTGCAATTCCAGACATCACTGTCTTCCAGTCATTTGATAAGCAGTGTTGGCTGGTGAATATAGAATGCAAATGAGGGCAGTTAGGCTAAAGCAGGAGTTAAGGCATCATGAATGGCTATCTGGCTCAAAACAGTGCTTAGTTCAGTCGTGGGGTAACTAGAAATATCACTTTACTTAACTATACATTGTATGAAGCCAACCACGATCTCACTAGAAAGGCTCACCGAGGTTGATCCTGCATAATGTATTGTGACATCAGACAATTGAAACTGTAACTAACCCAAAATTTCAAAAAACACAAGGAGAAAACTATACCCACTCACACTGAATGTCATTTGTTAAAGAGTGCCAACTAATATATCCATAGAAGGGAAGCTCCCTTCCTACAGAATGCTTCCTCGATCATAAAACAAAGAAGGGGAAGTAGGCACAAAAAGCCACCTTATGCAATGTTTTATGAGCCAACAATTCTCTTTCTATATAATATTGTATAGGAGCATGTTTTCAGTGTGTGAATGAGCTGCTGCTTGTCTAATGTCATTCGGCGTGAGTGTTTTAATAACTAAACCCCAATGTTATAATTATTATTATATTACACCACTTTAGAAAGGGCTTTATTATGACACTAGAAAATGCGTATATTTCTTTATAAAGAACACTACAGCATTTTATGTATTACTCTAAATAAACTGTGTATGTTTTCATTTACATCAGTAGGTGATACTTTTACATTTGCATAATCACTTAATTGCGATCAGGAAGAGGCTTTTTGCTTTTCGAAGAGATCTCAATTGAATACATATTTAAATCATATAGCATAATTTCTATATTGTGATACTAACAGAAAGTCTTAAAAAATCACCAATGTGGGTTAACTTCCCACAGCCATGCAAACACACCCTTATAGTATGATCCACATACCCCCTCAACACAAAAGTAATTTCTCCAAACCACACTGTAACAAATGCACATTCTTATACCTAAAAAAACTTCTGCAGAACAGATCTAGCCAATAAACCCTAACTGAACATATTTATTTTAATGCGTTTTAAATACATGCACACATACACACACATTTTCCTCAATTAATTGTGAGCCACTGCTAATAATAATAAGGCTTAAAAATGTTGAGGTTATCTTAGTATGCATGTGTTTGGAGGCTGTCCTGTGCCAAACTGGTGTTTTTTCTAACGCTAACATGTAATGTTTGTAAGGTAGACATATCTGAGAGGCGCAGAGCTCTTTAACCATACATTAAATAACTTACAGACTCACTTGCATAGAGATGTGATATATGTATAATGATGATCTCTTGCAGGGGCGTTGCTAGGTCTTCAAGATTCGAGGGCTAGAGCCCATAGAAGATTTGATATCACTGGATTGAAGAAGCTCATACACATAGGCAGGCATACACATGCACACAAAATATACTGATCAGCCATAACATTATGGCCACTGACAGATAGAGAGAATAACACTGCTAATCTTGTTATCATAGTACCTGCCAGCGGGGGTGAAATATTAGGCAGCAAATGAACATTTTGGCTTCAAACTTGATGTGTTGGAGCAGGAAAAATGGGCAAGCATAAGGATCAGAACTACTTTGACAAGGGCCAAATTTAGATGGCTAGACGACTGGGTCAGACCATCTTCCAAACTGCAGCTCTTGTGGGGTATTCCCCATCTGCAGTGGTCAGCACCTATCATAAGTGGTCCAAGGAAGGAAAGGCAGTGAACCGGTGACAGGGTCATGGGTGGCCAAGGCTCATTGATGCACATAGGGGCGAAGGCTGGCCTGTGAGGTCAAATCCAACAGACGAGCTACTGTAGCTCAAATTGCTGAAAAAGTTAATGCAGGTTCTGCTAGAAAAGTGTACACAGAGTGCATCGTAAACTCTATCAACTAAATATTGTTTTAATGTGAATAAGGGGAGTGAAAAAATAGTGAAAATGACCTGTCTATATATTGTGTAAGCAAAATTGCAACCATATGCCTAAATTGGGGCCAAAAATGTTAAATGAAAAGTTAATTAACTGGTTTTCAATGGGAAATGTGTCATTTGCATATCAAGCCACAGGTGATGTCATTAACAGGGGATTCTACAGATACACGTAAAACACATAATTTTCCTAATTTAGGCAATTGCTTGCAGTTCGGCTAACAATGCATAGATTATTTTCAATACATTTTTGTTAAAAATGTGCATTAAGTTAAACTGAGGTCTGCAGTTATACATCTCAGTAAAAGAGCTAGGATATATCATAAAGATACTTGCTATGTAATAAACAAACATATCCTTCACAAAACATTTGCATAAAATTACATTATGTCCCTGTTAACTCTTCATTTCCATGTTTAACTAGTAAATGTTAGTGCTGTCTTCTTGTGGGTTAATGGCCTAAACTATCAATCATATGCTACTCAGAAGCAGATTAAAGAACGGTTTCTCTATTGAAAGAACTGCGAGATTGTTTAATCTAGACTGTCCCATTTGGATATCTCAACCAATTGTGAAGTCGCCGGAGCGCACAGAAAGATCTCTTGCAACATCTCACAGGAATAGAGTGATTTGAATAATAAATTACAGTTGGCAACATTAAAGGATCTAACTGTTGATAGATCTGATCCATTGACAGATGTTCACCATGCAGTTGTTTCTGTGCAAAAAAAAAAAAAAAAACTCAGCTAAATCCTCAGACAGGAAGTTTGGCTAAAGGGGACTGCATGCTTGTATTCCTCTCATCAGCTCTTTTTTTATGTTAGAAAAAAATATACATATATATATATATAGTAGTGGAGAAGAGCTCCTCACCCTGCTGCCATGTTTATATGTGTCCATTCTTGGAGTGGTCACTGTGCACACTGTGCAGTTCCAAGACCACAGTGCACAGACATACCGTAATAGCACAATACAGTAAGTGTTAGGTCTGTGATTGGTCTCTCGAGACCATATCAGTCCTGATGTCTGTCTCTCTACCGCAAGAGCTTAAACCTCCGATCAGGACTGGTACAAGGATTTTTGCCACCATAGGCAAGTCTTTATTATACTACTTCTTGGCTCCACACCTTGTATCCTGTCCCTTTGTGCCCCGCCCCACTTATACCCTGCCCCCACTAGATTTGAAAATTAACCCCAACTTTTATACCGCCTTTTAAATATTGCTATATATATATATATATATATATATATATATACCAGCCTCCCGCCATCAGTCAGGGGTAGGAGGCTTTCCAGGTGCTCACTCATTGAGAGTGGCACCTCTCTCTCCTCCGTATGGGGACACAGCCATCAGTGTGCGGCTCTAACAGCACACAGCGTGTGGCACTAGGTTGACCACATTTTCCTAACTGCCATTCAGGGACACTTACTCCCTTACTGACAAGTTCATTGCCACAGACCGTGGTATAGCATGACTCCTATAATTATATAGCAAGCCAGACACAGACAGTTGTACATCGTGACTCCTAACATTATATAGCAAGCCAGCACAGACAGTGATACAGCATAACTCCCATCACTGTATAATGAGCAAGACATAAAGATGTTAGATATCCATTTCTTGAATGAGTTAAAAGTATCATTTGATACAGATGTTTGACATGGTTTAAATTTTATCTAATTACTATAAAAATCATGCCACTGTAAGTGATAAAGACATGCTTCTATCTGCAATGCCTGTATTAGCAGTAAGTGATAACTTTATTTTTCAGACATTAATTACTAGGTTTTGTAGAATCATCTGTATCTTTGATGTTTTGCAAAATATATATATTTTTTAATTATTGATTTGAAATGTTTTACATATTGTAAAAAGGAAATAGAACAAATAAATCAGTTTGTATATAAGTTCTGAAATTCAATTACTAAGCACAGTATAGCATTGTTATGATACATAGTATCCCCAAGACAAGGAAGTGGGAGTGTACTAAGGCCACACGTACGGTGCAAATTCTTGGAGGTATGTGTGCCTGCCCAACATAGTAGATCGCGCAAACCAGTTATGATTGTACCCATCCACTGCAGCACTCAATCTTTCACCGGCATAGCCTGTATTTCACTAAGAGCAGGACTTTTACAGTCATAAGAGTACAGTATAGTACAACTAAGCTAAAGAACAGTGCTGTCTTAACTGGTACCATCATTGGAATCTAATCTCATTCATGCACATGTCCCCAAGCTTAAATTTCGGAATGGCTTATTTTTATGTGCATGAAAATAATGGATAATACTTCTGTGTTAATAATGTAGCCTTTTCCGTTGGGCCAAGACAAGCCAGACCTAAATAATGTACCTGATTTGTGATGGAATTAAATTCTTGTCTTTTTGTTACCAAATTTAGTCAAACCTTCTCCTTGAGATGAAACGTAATATACATTCAGGAAACCATACAAGCATACCCCGCTTTAAGGGCATTCATTTTAAGGACACTTACGAGTAAGGACATAGCATAATCATTCACCTACTTACCTATTCTTGCTTTGCGACGCCAACAAGTCAGCTCTTCTTTCGAGCGCCTTTTGAGTGTTTTGTGGAGGAAATGATTTGATGATTGCAGTGCAGTACATGTGTGACCAGCGAAAAAAATAGTGCTGCACTTTAAGTACATTTGTTTTACTTGCATACTCAGGACCCCATTCTGTTAATGCTGGGTATGCCTGCACTGTGAGACTGAGTAAGTGCAGAAAACAGGGTATTCACATTGTGATTGCAGGAACAGAACCAGGGACTAGGATTAATTTTCTAGTCTATGCACTATTTCTAGTTCCCACACTACAGGACTAGTTCGCAATGAACAGGTTGATCTGCCTTTTTGGTAATCAGCCCAGTTTCTGAAGTAAGCTTATTCAGGGATATGATGGAGGAGTGTTGTCATGCAGACATCAAACAAACAACAACAAGGTTTATAAGAGTTGTCCTCAACCCCAAAGTGAAACTATCACCTTAAATGTCTGTGGTTTCCTATACAAGTATATACAATTTGACTGTAATCCTCTCAAACTACCGGTAGTTAACATACCAGATTCTAAACAGGAACTCCCACCATTTTGTTTTTTATTCCTTTTTTTCGTTTTCACATGATATAATATTTTCAGGCAGCTGCATATTAACCATTTGTATATGTTCTAGCTCTGTTATCTTAACGCAATATTAGACAAGCACCCTGACTCCTTATCACACTGTCTGTGGTTTACAATAGCTCATTGTTTATTACCCAGACGGACACTCTGGCTAAAGAAAATCTGTGATGAAACGGACTTCATTAGCATTCCCATAAAGAATCAGCTCAATGTGGTAATTGGGCAGGAAAAGAGGATTGATTATCAATTTTGAGCATAAGAGACAGTACTGTATGCAATAATGCTGTTTATCATTGAAAAAATATTGCTGATCAAGGGAGATCAGCAGATTTCCCCAGCCACCGGCCACCATACCTGGGAACTCTCCGGGTTTGACCCGGAGATTGCCGGGTGAGCGCTGCTTCTCCGGTTCTCTGGGTCAAGACCCGAATCTTCCTGGTCGCGGGAACGGGGTCCTGACAAGCCCCACTCCCTGCTCATTTTTTTATTTACATGGGGGTGTTTCCCCCAACGTCATCGGGAACGACCCCAACGTCAGCGGGACCGCCCCGACGTCAGCAGGACCACCCTGTCATCATTGGGACTGCCCACCGACGTCAGCAGGAACTCCCCTGACGTCAGCGGGACCGCCCGCTTACGTCAGTGTGCAGCTCTATCCGCGTCCCGCAAGGGAAGGCTCCGGGTAGCCGGCGAAGTTCCCAGGTATGCCGGACACTGAAAAGCATTGAAAAATTGCATAGTCTTATGCTAACTGGATGAGACACTTACTGTTCACACATTCACAGAGCTCAGTCTTCTCATAGCACGTTCTGTATTGTCTTAAGAAAAGCCCAGCTTTAAAATTATAATCCCCATTTACATCGCTGGCTCCAGTTTTGCCTTCAAAGGCATAATACACTTCATCAGTCCGAAGAGTAAACTGTGTTGCCGTAAACTAAATAAAAAAGCCTTTTTTTTTGTCTGGGGCATTTCATTGCTAAAGCTGGAGTTTCTCAACTGTGCAATGCATATCCAGTCTCAATAAAGAGATGGAACACTCCTATTTATAGGAGCATTAAAAAGTGAATTGATGCATGAGAGGACGTACTCAATGCCAGACCACAGATGATTTGAAAAAGAAAAGTGTATTTGAAGAGTTCTTGTATGTCTGTTAAGAAGTTCTATGTGCATTGCCACAATGAAACGTATGATGTGTTTTCTACAAATAAAACATACAACACATCAAACAAAATGAGGCAGTAATTCTAGCTCTATAATTATAACATCAGCTACCTTAATGTCCTGCACACAAGTTTCTGCATGATTATTCCTCATTAAGTTTTATCTCCTCTGTTAAAGAGCAAGACCCATGGAAAATGATTTCCCCGTGAGCATAAAATATGCTTCAGTAATATAGGATAGCATTTGATCCAGGGAGTAATCTGATTGCCGCTATGGAATCAAGAAGGATTTTATGGCATAATTGGTAATTCCCCCAAGAAGGGTTTTTTTGCCTTCTTTTGGATCAACTTTAGAACTTTAGAACTAGGTATGTGTGAAAGGTTGATCTTGATGGACTGAATACTTTTTTTTTCAACCTACTATACTATACTATTGACAAAAATTGATTGTATCTCATTTTGCGCCAATAAACTTTCTCTATCTTTGGATCGAGTGGCTGCCATTTTTGTCAGCCACGTAAGATTTTGCATGACTTTCCCTGTTCAAACACCACATTGAGTTTATTCTTTATGGCAGTTCTAATGAAGTCCATTTCTCTGTAGACTGTGTGGTATTATATTGTTTATCACAGCCAGTATGTTTATATAGCAGATAACTAAACTAGAATACATACAAAGCGCTAATATGCATTATTTTTTATTATTTTGGAAAATGTATTTTAATCTGATAATAGTAATAAAAAAAATGTCAAGAGTTCCACTTTAAGTTGTTGATTCTGTCAGAAAGTTGGTTCTGACAGCCTCTGTAAGTGTTAGGAAACCAGAAGACAACTTCAGGCCAGGAAATTGATTAATTAATGCTAGTTTTGACATCAAATCAACTTAACACTAGCTTAAAAACAGATAGTACAAATGAAGTGCTCTAGAAGAACAATGAACAAAGTTGTGACATCACCAATTCCTCTTTAATATTTTTACAGCTGGAACAAAATGCATCATCATGCAAGAGGTGTGGCCTGCTTCTTTAGGACTCACCCATATTTGATTAAGCACATCACATAATTTGTACTGACATTTAAGAGTCGGTACAGGATGAGTCAGGAGAAGACAATTTTGTCTGCAAGCAAATGCACAACATTCATGGAAAAAAATCATCTAGCTTGGTTTAGAATGGAAATTACTAAAGTTTCTTTCATCTGTGTTTTAATGTGAGAATTAAGAAAGATTGATATAGGTGTATTGATCCAAGAGTCAATCTCTGTGTGGTAGGAGAATATCAGCGTTCAGATCGCGTACGTCTGATCGGCCGCGCCACTAGAATAGGAGGTCTACTAAGCATGTGCAAGGGCATACGGAGGTATGCTTCCTGCTTTCAGCAGAGACTGCTGGGGAGGAGTTAAATGATACAGATGCCTAATTTTCTAAGTACATTAAATACCTGCAATGATTTGAATGCAGTAAAATGCACTGGAATGTACATGGACTTTAATGTACAAGTCTGGGTGTTCTTTTAAGAGTAAAGTTGATGGTACTCGCTAAAAAGCTAATTATTTATGAAACAAATGTTCTACTTTATACATGTATTTCAGGAAGTTCACACCTCTATTGTAAATAAGAGTTTTTGCCATTATTACAAAATTCTATTTTACCTATAATATTGCTTCATGTATGCATTGCTTTTTTTGTTTTAAATCACCTTTATGATCCTCCGTAAGTTCATTTTAATAGGTTTGTTTAGCATTTCCTATACACATCACCCGCTCATGCTTAGCAAATATTGCGTCCAATAGTGAAACGTTATGTCGCAGATGAATTGTACTCGCATACAATCATTCCTTTACGTCTGATCTTTAAAGCATTTTAAGAGCCTCTTGTATTTTTTTACTTGAAAGAATCATTACTTTGTATGTTTAAATGAAATAGTCTAAGCAATTTTAAACACTCATAAACGAATACACATCGCTGATGAGTTGTAAAAGGAAGAAAATCATTGCTTTATTTGTTCAGCTATCAGATCTTTTCTCCCCAGAGCTTTTGTGTAAACAATAAGGACAATTAGACAGACGTTTACTTGTATGTACTACAAACAGGGCTGCAGAGTGTGTTGCTATTTGGAAACACTACGGTTCCCCGGAAGGTTTTATTAGTGCAAGTTGTCTTTCTAAATGTATTGAGTCATCAGAGATGTTTACAAAATGTTACTTTGATAACCATATGTAAGGTCATCTTTAGAAATATATTAAAGGCAAATTGCTTTTTTACTGGAATGCAGTATAATCAGCTTACATGTGTGTGCATGTAGGTCTCTTTCATCTCTTTCTCCTTTCCTCATTTTGTTTGATATCACACCATCACATTCGTGATGTCTGGTCAGTCCGATTAGAGAAACTGATAGGTAGATAGATAGACAGGGGTGTAACTAGAAACCTCAGGGCCCTGGTGCGAGAATCTGTTAAGGGCCCCCGCCCCCAAACCCCCCCCTTCTCACTATCTACCCTCTCCTCCCTACCCCCCTTCTCACTATCTACCCTCTCCCTCCCTACCCCCCTTTGTAGGTCACTTACCGTCAACTCCTGTGTTGAGAGCGTGAGGCGTTTGTCTCGGGTTCCGGCGCTTCACTGCTTCATATGACAAACGCCTCACGCTCCCAACACTGCACTCTGGGCAGTGCTGAGGCAGGCAGCAGCGGTAGCGGCAGCAGCGGGGAGCAGAGGAGTCCTGGATTTCCGTCAGTCAGGGGGGCCCAAGAGGTGCCGAGCGGCCATTTTCAGCAACCGCTCGGCACCCCTTGGGCCCCCCTGACTGGCAGAACACCAGGGCCTGGTCGCAGTCGCGACCCCTGCGACCCCGGTAGTTCCGCCACTGTAGATAGGTAGATTTTTTTCTAATGAACTGGGAAAGAGGTGCAAAGTTATTTAATATACCGTTATGGAATATTAAATTCAAGGATTTTTAAATATTTCATATTTTCATATTTCATGGTGGACTGGATGCTTGCATTAAATCTTCATTAAATTAAAATCACATTAATGCATACGTGTACGGTGGTCTCATTAGTCCTTGTGAAACTCTTGAGCCAGCCAAAGCGGATGGTGGCTGGTTGGTGAGTTTAATGTGCATATCATGGCTGTCGTGTCATTTTAAAGGTACAGTAATGTCAATGCTTTAACATAGTTATTAAATTCCCCGTGGCCCCCGTATTCTTTGCAGAGTGTTTCCGTGTCTATATAATACTTTGAATGTCCCCAGCCCCCTCCAGGATCGGGCATGTTGGAGAGCACAGTCACTAGAGGAGACTGCACTTGGATTGTGTAAAGTGTGCTTTCAACAACTTTGCACTCACGCAGAATATAACTCTCTTGATATTCATATGTGTACGGCCAATGAAAAAGCTGAAGTATCACACACGTTTGCCTAGGAAATCATATAAATTGGGGGTAACCTTGAAGCAGATGTCTATACTAAACATTTAAAAGGGGGGACAACGGAAAATAATAAATCTCCCCTTAATAATACATTTTACAAGGTATTTTTGTTTAGTTATTTTTTTGTCACATCCAACCATTGAGTTATTTGCACCTGACATCCCTGATTTACACGCTCCTCGTCCGTATATATTTGATCAGCTGGAGGCATTTTACCACTGGCCGTGTTTTCACCAATAAAGCGGTGCTCTTATGTTTTACGGTTTACTTTTAAATAAAGCATAACCCAGTAAAGATTTAACAGAGGTGATTTAAAAAGCAACAATATTTTATGGCAGCACAATTCAAATAAAAGCTAAGTGAGTAATTAATTAATCAATTAAATGTTAACAAGATTATATTACGAAACAGGTTTATTTATTTTTGCTGCACGGTAGCTTCAAATATCTAGGTTTGATAATAACGATCAAAGGCAACCTGCAATCTTATCATTGCATATTGTGCTTACAACATTAACCAGCATACGCTTGGCAACCTGTTTCTTGAATACTGCTCATTTTGTGGCCTTTTATGTTTTTGAAACACGTTTTGTAATTGGTGTAAAAAAAAACAAGGAATAGAGCAATGACGGATAGCACACTGACAATTAATGCAGCTTAGTTGAAAATTATTATTATTGAAAAAACAGCTTTTACATAAATCCTAGGTTCACTGATTTATCACTGTACCGTATTGATCCCATATGGCTGAGCAAAAGACCCTTTCTCTAATTTTACTGATTCATCTAAACCTGATTTCATCTAAACACTGACAGGTATGTTCATGTTTACCAATACACTTTGAGTTATATTTTTGTTTCCTTTCAGCTGGACAAAGCCAATTTTAAGGAAAGGGTACAGGCAGCGGCTAGAATTATCAGATATTTACCAAATTCCCAGCGAAGATTCTGCAGATAATCTTTCTGAAAGGTTGGAAAGGTAATATGACTAATTATTGTTATTATTATTATTATTATTATTATTATTATTATTATATTATCTATAATGCCAATATGGGTATACTTGTAGAGAACTATAAAGGGAGCATGCTTATGTTAAAATCCAATTGCTTTATATTAGTTATTCCTAACTGTATTTTGAGGGCCTTTGTTTAATACAGGCAGCTGAGTACTACTGTTCATTCAGATCATCATCTGAGCATTTCATCTGTTATTTTCATCTGCTGTTACCTAATAGGTATTACTAATTAATCTGCGTGTCATTTGTATGTCAACTTAGAATGATGCCTATTTATAAACCAAACATTAGGGAAACTTTCCATCCAAAATATGCATTGTATTTTTCAGGATAAGATGTATGTTTGTATGTAAAGAATTCCTTTAATCATACCATTGATGGTCGTTTGTGAATGTAGATGTTTTCTCCATGCTTTCATAAATGGCATTTTTGGAGACATCATCAAGAATCCTTAAGGGACACTTCAGTCACTGTGTGCACTTTCATGCATAAGATTGCTGCATGGTCCCTTTAAATTTGTATGATGTCCCCTTGCAAATGCTGAATCCCCCCCATATGCTTTTCCTCTTTTGCCTGCACCCCAGCTATTTTCTGTGCAGGACATGTGTTTGGTCCTACCCATCTCCTTGCACGTGGCATACTTGATCAGTTCCAGGAAGGCATCTCCTGGCGCATGTGGGCAGGGGTCTGCTGGGACCCCCGTGCCCAAGCATGGAATATGCTTCTATTGATTTCAGTGGGAGCATTTTCCTTTGAGTATTAAGATGTTCTGCAATATATAATATATTTTGTTACATTTAGGTCACATTTACCTGCCTCCCTCCCCAGCATTTAGGATTACAACGGCAAATATCTCACTTTATCCTGAAAACTTGCATCAATTAGCATCTCAGGCTGAGTTGTAATAAATCCAATTGTGCTTTCAAATTGCCTAGAAGTATACACACATATATTTTATGTATAAACAACCTGCAAGAAGAATGTATGAAAGTTCTGATACAATTTGTTTCTCCGTCCATAGATAAGATGCCATTGTCAACAAGTCATCTTTGTGTGCATTGTTACAAGTTAGAATAGTTCTCCTTTGTTTTCTTCTTGCTGGAGACTGGATGGACTCCAAAAAGCTTTATTTGCCTATTATTTGTGCATTGGTCTTAAGAACCCTGGCAGTTTTTTTATAAGAACAAAACAAAAACATACAATGTGACCTTTAGCTAAATTAACTCCCTGCCGTGAGATATATAGCTAGGTTTTTAAATCTGCCAAACACATAAATGACTGACGCTGAACTTGCGTTATCAAGGTGATAAAGAACGAGGCTCATTGGTATCTAAATGATGTGTTTAATTAGCATATTTACCACGGGTGTTAAAGTTGCCTTGGGAATACTTGTGTAACCTTTACTCATAATGTTTGACATTTTTGTTATAATTTATTTTCTTCTAGGGAATGGGACCGGGAATTGGCAACATCAAAGAAGAATCCTAAATTAATCAATGCACTGAAAAGATGTTTTTTATGGAAGTTTATTTTTTATGGTATTTTATTATATCTTGGGGTAAGACGTCATTCTATTTTTTCTAATTATATTTTGTTTCAGTTAATGTAAACTTAAAAGTTCACACTAGATAGGCACAGTCATTATTATTGTAATTGTTTTTACTTTGTAAATTAATTATATATTGAAGTGTGATTATGTATGTTATACATGATAAACACGTGTGCATCTCCAGATGATGCAAAATTAGAAAAGGCAATATATAGAATGATGTAAATGCCAACTCCAGAATTTTCCTGCAAGAATGACAAGCATGGTCCTACAATTTGCATAGTTAAGTGGGTGAGATGGTCTTCCATGAAATCTCACTCATTATTATATTATACATGATCATTCACAATTTATCAATAAATTGGTAAATCCCAATGCTTCAACTTAACCTGCAAGCCTTGTTCTGAGAGCTTCTGGAATGGTTCCTAGGAAAAGAAAACATTCCTGTACACATAGCCATTAATGTCTTGGTTGTACATGATGACTGTAAGAAGTGGGATTCTGTGACTTTACATGGTTTAGTGGGATCTGGTACACTTCTACAATGTTAGTTTAACCAGGGTTTAATCTATGGTGGCTACAGATGAATTACCATAGAAATGAGTACAATATATATATATATATTATATATATATATATATATTATATATATATATATTTTCCTCATTTTTTTATATACATTTCAAAATAAAAAAAAACAACATATTTTTATATATTTTTACAAGGTACTTTTGGTGTCTTTTTTATTTGTATTTGCATGTACACTGATCATCCATAACATTATGGCCACTGACACGTGAAGTGTATAACACTGATAATCTTGTTATCACCTGTCAGTAGGTGCGATATATTAGGCAGCAAGTAAACATTTCATCCTCAAAGGTGATGTCTTAGAAGCAGCAAAAATGGGCAAGCGTAAGAATATGAGCTTTGACAAGGGACGAATTGTGATGGCTAGACGACTGGGTCAGAGCTTCTCCCAAACTGCAGTTCTTGTGGCGTGTTCCCGGTCTGCAGTGGTCAGTACCTTTCAAAAGTGGTCCAACTAAGGAAAAGCGATATACTGGTGACAGGATTATGGGCGGCCAATACACATTAATGCACGTGGGGGGGGGGAGGCTGGTCTGTGTGGTGAAAGCTGCAGCCCAGTCAAAGTGCCCATGCTGACCCCTGTCCACTGCTGAAAGAGCCTACAATGGGCACATGAGCATAAGAACTGGACCATGGAGCAATGGAAGAAGGTGGGCAGGATGCATCTATGGAGGACTTACCTCACAACTTACAGGACTTAAAGGATCTGCTGCTAAAGTCCTGGCGCCAGAAACCACATCACAACTTCAGAGGTCTAGTGGAGTCTATGCCTTGATGGGTCAGGGCTGTTTTGGAGGCAAAAGGGGGGCCAACACAATATATAATTTGCATTCAATAAATGCAATGTCAGATTTAGCTCAGTAGGTGAGAAGTTTGGACTCTACGAAGGCTAAAACCAAAGTAACTAATAAGTGAGAGATGTTTAGTAGCTTGCTTTATACATGTTATGCCCTGCAGCATTTTTTAATGTGATTTAGCAGTCATGTGTTCTTAACGTTACATTGCTTTTTTTCTTTCAGGAAGTCACAAAAGCAGTTCAACCACTTCTTCTCGGAAGAATCATAGCATCATATGACCAAGACAATTCTTTTGAGCGGTCGATTGCTTATTATTTAGCAATTGGCCTTTGTCTACTTTTTGTAGCGAGAATGCTGCTTCTACATCCTGCTATTTTTGGTCTCCACCATATAGGAATGCAAATGAGAATAGCAATGTTTAGTTTAATTTACAAAAAGGTAACAATTTGCTGTACTTACAGTGGATTTGTGGTTTGTCTATTGAGTACATACGGTACATATAATGTATAATACATGTTTAATTTTATTTCCACAGACCCTAAAACTTTCAAGCAAAGTACTGGATAAAATAAGCACAGGGCAGCTTGTAAGCCTCCTCTCCAATAACCTTAATAAATTTGACGAGGTAAGAAATTAGTAAATACCTCTATTGGCTGCCTGTTACATTAGGGTCACATATGTTACATGAATTGAAAAAACTAAGTGGGAGACAAAATGTTGGACTTTTTTATGGAATTTTCATATCAAGATACAAATTCATTCTTTCTTTATCATTGGCGTAGCCTTCACAATTACAAACATCAGATCATAAACCAGCTCTGTTAATATAAAATCAAAGAACAAAATGTTTATACCTTTTATTAATAATAGGATGTAGAATTATCACAGTGTCAGATTTACGAATCAGAGATAAGTTAGAGATAATTAGTCCAGTCTATCTATCGAATTCAAGATAAGAGCCCATAGAATATATGTGGAGTAAGTAAGTAAATTTCATCCCTGATATTAACTTCCTGTTCTCCAGAACAGTAAATTAAATCCTTAACATTTTTACAGGGCAACCAATTCCGTTTTATTGACGTTTTTGGAAATGTGGGTTAAGTCAAATTCATGCCTGAATCCAAAGTCAACATTATGGCAAAAAAGACTCACATCTGCCATACTTAATTTATGTACTGGAAGGAGATGCCATTGTGTTTCACAATAGGGTGCTGTCCATGGTGCTAGAAAAGATGGTCTCGGAATGTATATATAACTAAACTGCCATTCTAAATACTTTGCAATATGATATACTGTAGTCTGTGTACTTACTGGCTTCGAAGCAAATAACTCCATCAATTATTTATTAATTATTATTGATGTTTACTGAGGCATATAGATCTTTATTACTAATGTCATGCTGATTAAAAAAAAAATAAGCTTGACTTTTAAATAATGTAATAAAAATATCGACAAATAATGTATAACAATACACTTTGTGTTTTGTTTGTATGTTGTTGTTCTTTAAGAGTTTCACTTAATGTGGATTCATGGTTGTCATGGAAAATACACACTGTATAAGAGAGTCTAAGAAAATATACTTTCAGTCTTGGCCAATTTGGAGTTAAAAACTTTTTCATAGGTAGTACATTCATTAATCTACCTTACTTCATTTGATTTGTGAAGTATTCAGTGCGTTACAGGTCAGAATGTGTTCGTCATGTGATGTTTCTGTTTTGGAGACATTAACCATGCCACCAAAAACGGCCTTCTTCTACGATCCTCCTGCCTTTGTTTATGACTGCTCACTGTTGGCATGCAATAAGGCTTTTTCATGGGTGTGCCATGCATAACACGTTATATTATGTGTGATACATGCCATCTTTATCTCTTTTTATGCTTCCTTAAGCAATGATCTCACATACAGTATATGAATACACTTCCCAGTATACTTTTGCTAGTTTACAATGTACCTTGGGTTGTGAAATGTCAAGTAAAAGTTTTTAGAGCAATTAAACACTTACATTAACCACTTTGTTTTTCATTGGGCATGTGATTTTGAAGTCAATCACACTGCTAATAAAACTTTATAAGATATCAAACGTAAGTTAACCTCCAAGCTGTGTAGCACAAGTACATTTTTCTGCCCTCCTGAACGGAAGCCCTCTAGCTCTTGCGGATCCTTAACTCCCATGGACATGATCTAGCTTGATAATATCAAAACGTTATAGGGTTTTTTACTAAACCAAGTGTTTGCAGTTGACATGATTACAAGTAGTGAAACTTTAAAGGGAACAATATTTCATTACTAGTATCCTGTTAAAGTAATCTCTCAGAAATATCGTGCTGTTTTATCTTTTCAAACAGTTTTTATATAATAAAATGTTTTCAAGCAGCTGCATTTTAGCCATTTGTATTTATTCTAGATCTGTTATCGTATACCCAGGCTCCTCATCATGCTGACTATGGTAAAAAAATGATTTGGTTTGACTCTGACTAACAAAGTCTATGGAGCAATAGGCCTGATTAGCATTGCCATAAAGAATTAGCATGTGAAGTTCTCAGCTCCCCATCATATAGTTTAACCTGTTGTGACATGAGGCAGTGGCTCTTAACCCATGTGCTTTTCCTGCTTTCGTAGGGTCTGGCTCTGGCCCACTTTGTCTGGATTGCTCCACTGCAAGTTCTGCTGTTGATGGGTCTGCTTTGGGATCTGCTGCAAGCTTCAGCATTCTCTGGCCTTGGATTTCTTGTTATAATTGCCCTATTTCAAGCATGGCTAGGACGCAGGATGATGAATTATCGGTAAAATGATGGCTCCTTCCTTCCAGTTTAATGAGAAACCAATATTATTGTTATACTTTTATGTGAAATCAATCGACCATTATCCCTCACGCATTAACACAAAAACGGAAATTGTGGTTTTGGTGGCACAGAAGAACGCAATATGTCCAAATGAAATTTTTGATACCTGTTAGCAGACTGATTGCCACAGAGGTACCTTCAGTACGGCTGAAGCAGTTATGTTAAATCTAATGTCATTCTACGTGAATGCTGGTGCAATAAAATTACACAGCGTTCTGGACATTCGTAAGCATAATAATATAAATTTGTCAGGCTGGAAATTGCTTTTCATCGTGTCATATAACATAATCTTCAAAAGGAAGTATAGCTTTATAGATCTCATTCATACCCATTGTTGCTCGTAATTTATTACATTCATATTGAATTTATTGTTTATCGTGCGTGATCCTGCAATCCTGGCTTTCCAACCTCCCTTTTCTTTTTGTTCTATCACGTGTTGCACAACTAGGGTGGTGATTACACGGTGGCACCTTTTGTTTGAACAACACCAAGATCTTACTAACCCTTTCTAATACAGTTCTGAAAATCAATAGCTCCATATTAACACAATTAGAATTATGTTTATAAGGAGACACAATACAACGGATGTGTGTTTTAATCACAACAATCTATGTCAGCACCTTTTACTTCATGCAATGTAATCTGCAAAATTTCAACAGTGCAGGAAATATGCTACCAGGGACCAAGAGAGGGCTAACATCATACGGCCTGGAGGAAACCAAGCTAGTTGCACCATTAAGAGAAGAGATCAGAACATATTTAGGGTAGCACAAATTCAATGTCCAGTGCTTTCCCACATAAATTCACCAAGAGGGGGCTGCATGGAATAGGGGCCCATTATAGAACCACTCAAAGGACCCAGACATAAACATTGCATAACATTTTAATGCCGTTATGTCCTAATATATATTTAATTTTCTTGTGCGTGACAACTTATCTCTAGTTGACGAGAGATGTGCTAGTAAGATGCTCATTCAAGAAAAGGTCAGTGTGGAAAAGAAAAAAAGAGAAAAATATTGCATATAGTATGTTATATAGAAGAAACTACAGTTTAGGTAAGCTATATGACCTAGCTGCAACCAGCCATTATTATTCAGAAAAGGCAGACTGTATTTGTGCACAGGCTGATATGAACTTCCTCGTTTATGTTTTACAGAGACAAGAGGGCAGGGAAGATCAATGAGAGGCTTGTGATCACATCTGAAATTATTGACAACATCCAGTCAGTAAAGGCTTATTGCTGGGAGGATGCCATGGAGAAAATCATTGAAACCATACGGGAGTAAGTCATTTTAAAAATAAAAGAAGTTGTTTTA
This sequence comes from Spea multiplicata, assembly GCA_009364415.1. NCBI lineage: Eukaryota > Metazoa > Chordata > Amphibia > Anura > Pelobatidae > Spea > Spea multiplicata. Next base: position 49,450 of record VKOC01016638.1, on the reverse strand, counting down.
CGGTAATGAAAGTTGCTGAGCTTTGTATGACCAAGTGTTTATCAACTTCATATCACTGGGTAATGTGGGCTCAAGAGAAAAGCATAGGTCAACCAACTGGGGTAATTGGTTTAAATATAAACATCTTGTTAGTGAGTCCAATGAACAATAATTACAAATATTTTCCTCACTCACTGTCCTTTAAAGTGTTAATCACAGAATAAGGAGACAAAAACCAAGTATTTAATTTATGAAGTTAAAAAGTTAAATGTAAACTTAAAAGGGGTAGGATAAAAGCACTAAAAGCAATTTTTTTAAAAAAATAAATACATTTTAAAAAAAAGTCCTTTTTAAAACAAAGTTATTGTAGATGTAGCAGCAGAACCACTTGCCAAGGTTTCCTCTTCTTGGCTTGGACAGGTAGAGTAGTTCACAAGGGGGTTAGCAGCTGCACTCTCACGGATGTGAATATATGAAAGAAAGAGAAACACAATAGTGTAATATGTCTCAAAGCTTATTTTTTGTAAAATGAAGGTCGCAAGGGGCTACTCACATTTGGTGGAGGCTTCTTCAGTTAGCCCCAAAGTATGCGCTCGGGCGATATAATCGTCGCCTTAAAGATTTCTTTGGCAGCGCTATGTAATATGGGTTTCTTCACTTAGCCCCAAGATGTGCATTTAGGAGGTATAATCCTTGCCTTGGAATTTCTTTAGCAGCAGCCTTTGGAGCAGTCTGGAGTGTCCACAGTTCCTTTTTGGTGAGCAATGATAGAATTGCTCACTCCTCAGCGTATAGGTGGTAAAATCCCCACCAAGGATATAGTGGTGGCTGACAAGGTATTCTGTCTTATAAATTAAAAAAGGTCCAGGAGCAAGATAAAATAGTTTTTTTTTAAAAAAAAGTATTTATTTTAAACTTTTGGTAATAAAAACCAACAAAAGGTTAATATAAAATAATACACAAACGCGTTTCGCCTAGCACAGGCTTCCTCAGAGTGTATACCCGGCCTTCATTTTACAAAAAATAAGCTTTGAGACATATTGCACATCCGTGAGAGCGCAGCCACTAACCCCCTTGTAAAACGTTAAATGTGTGTGGGTGTCCATAAACAAACAGTATGATGACATGCCATTTGTAATTCTTGCACGGAATTTATAAGACTTGTAGATATACATTGTCTGCCATGAAATATGTATGCTTATAACAAGATGAACTCTGGAGACAGACCTATTCCCATAGGCCTCACAATAAATAGTTTGATTTACTAAAATATTAACTCTCTTAACTGATATAGAGGACAGTTGTTTTATATAGCTTTTGTAAAGTATCCAACAGTAAACATAAACTGATTTAATACAGGAATTCTGCCCCTTGGTATAGCTGTTTCTTCCAAATGTGCAGAATTTTCCTTACGGGACACGATCAGGACTACCCCCTGGTGTGGGTGGGCTGACTTGCGGGGCACAACCCCTATTTAAGGAGTAGGGTGTTGACCTGGAGAATCCTGAACTTTCACGTAAAACCCAGAGAGTTCCCAGGTAGGGATCCAAAACATTAAAATATAGGTTGTCATAGGTTGTCTCCATTCTCCAACGTGATCAGCAGCATTAGAGCCTCTAGTGCATACTATGAGGTTGCCTACGACAGGCGCAATGTCAATATGGTCATTCAATTATGTTAAAATAAAAACATGGACAAAGAGGCATGGAGTTATTGAACACTGTGAAAATTTATTTTAACGCAAACAAACTATAATAACATATATGAACCAAACTTGCTAATCTGCTAACCGATGTGATCTTGATGACACACTGGAGTCTCTCAGTACTAACAAAGGTGTAGCTCAGGCGTAACATCCCCTGCACGGTGGTTACTCTGCTTGTCACTCACTGGACACCCAGTCCGCGTGATTCCTGCACTTAGCTACTTGTGCCAGTGCCACTCGAATGCCCGTGCACCAAGCAGACCTGTTCATGCCAATTTTAACATGGACACATTGCTTATTTTATTCTCTTAACTCCATTGTGTAGATTCATTTAATGTTTAGAACTATAAACTAAGATTTTGGAAAAAAAAGTGACAGATCTGTTGAAGTCGTTTTCAACTGATCTGTCTGCATATTTGTGATCAGCCCAAAAGACAAATAGTTAGATAAATCATAATTCACTTAAAGTAATAAAAAATGATATGGAAGTGATTATCATTTTTTTGTTTATTTGTGCTAGTATTGTCTTTTAGTAAAATTGCATAATAGCTATTGCTTATTTACCTCTGATGAAAAGCCCCAAAGCAAATTTGCTTGAGAAACCTAAATCATTTTAATTGCTGACGTGCGAAATGTTAATATTTATATTTCTGTGTTGTATTTGTCTTGAAGAAACTGTCTCGCCTGCATTTCACATTATGAAATTACAGAGTTAAAAAAAGGGTTGTTTGTGCAAATATACCAGAGACATGGTATGTTTTCTACTACAATTCACAAGTAACACTATGTACTGGCAGCTGGTGTTCTGCGATTATAAGGAGCCGAAGCATGAGACAAATGCTAGATAAATACCCGCCATAATGCTTAGGTCAATGCAAGTTTTTGTAATCATAAAAGGACATGTTAGTTATTCATTTCAGAGAATATAAGTATTTAATAGGAGATCATCAGTAAAAAGCCTGATCCTAGGCCTGTTTGGGGAAGAACTGCTACCACTGATACGTGGTTGCAAGATATAGATCAAAGGACAGAAATCTAACCATCTACAAATTTCTCAATATAGAGGAATAATCCTGAAAATCCAGTAAAATAGGAAGTAATTATCACTTTGTAAGCTTTGTCAGCTTTGCAATATTTGTATTTGGTTCTAGAATTCAGAATATCCCTGTTTATTTTGATACAGGACAGAACTAAAGCTGACCCGAAAAGCCGCTTATGTGAGATACTTCAACAGCTCAGCCTTCTTCTTCTCGGGCTTCTTTGTGGTGTTCCTCTCTATTTTACCACATTTGCTAACAAATGGAATTTCTATTCGAAAAATCTTTACCACCATTTCTTTCTCCATCGTGCTTCGGATGTCAGTAACAAGACAGTTCCCATGGGCAGTGCAGACATGGTATGACTCGCTCGGAGTGATCAATAAAATACAGGTATGTCCTCACTCTACTGGTGCCAGTAGCGATAGTTATTTATCATGAGTTGGTTGAAGATATTTGAGCAAATTGACATTGTATTGCTAAGGGTTAATACTGTTTTGAACATCATAAACCCCAGAGCTCCTTCTCCTTAATATCTTCTTACTGCTGACAGTGAACAGATTATTAGTATGAGAAGTACAAGAAAGTGAAAGTGAGTATGCTTATGTGGTGCGTTACCCCTAGTTCTGGCGGCGCTCCATGACCTACCCACAGCAGGGTAACTGCTTCATGGCATGATGCGTTCTTCTGTCTGAGGACATCATATCCCATGATTGGTATTTAGAAACAGAAGCAGTGCAGGCACAGACTTCCACATAAGTGAATGGATGGGAAGTCTGAATTGAAGTCTTTACTCCATGAGAAAATATTAGTACTTATTAATGTACAATATATTTTAGTACAAATAATTAATAACAATTCTTGTAATACTTTTTCTACATCCTATGTACATTAGCCAGGCTTTGATGTCCACCATCGCACAGTGAATGACAGAGAAAATTACATTTATTTATTAATTTGGCTAATATCATGTTGTTTATTCAACAGGATTTCTTACAAAAAGAAGAGTATAAATCACTGGAATACAATCTGACAACCACAGAAGTTGCAATGGAAAATGTGTCAGCTTCTTGGGATGAGGCAAGTGTGGAAGCAATAACCTTTATTTAGAACCTTTATTTGTTTTTTTATGCACAAAGGAGTAGAACAGCAATCAGTGATTTCATTTTTTTAATTAATTTTATTTTTTTACAGGGAATTGGCGGGTTCTTTGAAAAGGCAAAACTTGAAGCAAATGGAGACAGCGCTCCTAATGAAGATCCAAATCTATTCTTCAGCAATTTTTCTCTGCATATCACTCCTGTACTTTCAGACATCAATTTTAGGATAGAAAAAGGGGAACTTTTGGCAATTGCTGGGTCTACTGGAGCTGGCAAGGTAAAGTTATGAACTGGATGAATGAAAATACATTTTCAATCAAATTCAATCAAAACTGCATAGTATTAACTTCTATAATATCTTCTAGGTCACTTGGTAGTGGCAACAAAAAAAATCAAGAATAAGAATAAAGCTGAATGTATTTTTGCAGGTTACTAGTGGAACCCTAGGATTTCCATTACAGTAGCACACTCCTTATTTCATTACAGAAAGCAAACTTTTTTTATTTGCATTGCACAAATTTCATATAGCCTGATGAAATGTTACTTCTCCATACGACATGAAAGGCAATGAAATTCCACACGGGTGTCTCAATTATTTTGTAGCCTGGTGCAAAGTGATCTTTTAGCAGTGAGTGACGTAGATGGATTACTTCAGCTGATCTACTAAAAGATTGATGTTCCTCACATGTCCTCCTGTTGTGTACCACTGACCCTAACTGGAAACTGATAAGACGTATAGAATTGCTTCACACATTAGGCATATTTTGAAGTTCTCAGCTTTGATGACATCAGCAGGCTACTAATTAACTAGGTAATTACTGTAGGTATAAATTGTAGTCCCTTGTCTAGGAGTTGTGCTTGGTTTTGCTATCTGATTATATAATATATCACTAAGGAATACAATATTACAAGGTGACTGAAGCACTAAAATGCATAGTCGAAAAGACAAATGCTGAACAGAGAATTTCTCATGAAGTACATGTCATTTACAAGGTCATGTGTCTAATGCTTCAAGAGGCATGTCTGGGATCACTCCACAATGTATACAACCTTTGTACGTCGTTATTGCGCTGCACAAATAAAGGTGCTGTTCCATCAACGCTGCTCAATTTGCAACTACATTCAGTATTAGAAACAATTTCTAGCACTATTAATAAACTAAACCACCACTAGAAATAGTTACATAATCCTAAACATTTTTGCCGTATTTATATTCTTTTTTGTTTGGAGCACCATATGGCCATGTGGCACAATACATGTTCAGTATGCAACAGACCTACTTGAGATAGTAGGTCTGTTGAATACTGAAGTCGTGGATAATTTGAATGAATTATAGTACATGCAATTCATGAACCTTCAAGTTTGTCAATACCATTTTATCATTACAGACATCACTTCTGATGATGATCATGGGAGAACTGGAGCCTTCAGCAGGAAAAATTAAGCACAGTGGCAGAATATCATTCTCTCCTCAAGTCTCGTGGATCATGCCCGGGACAATCAAAGAAAATATAGTGTTTGGTGTTTCCTATGACCAGTACAGATACCTGAGTGTCATTAAAGCCTGTCAGCTGGAAGAGGTGTGTACTTTTATCTCAGCTTCACTGTTCTGTTGCATAAAACTGCATTTGGGGATTGTCTGGCAGGGACGTAGTGTTTGGAGTGACAACCAATTGACACATGAGTGAGAGCTGTGAAGAAAGGGCGTTGGAAAGATTATCTGATTTCTGATATATACTATTATATATTAATTATTAAGAAGCCTTGGAAACCATGTTGACTTCAGATTTAATAATATACATACACTCATTACAGACATGAGTAGATATAGAATGTTAACACATCTAATACCAAGCATGAGTAGATTATTACCAGACATTACACAGCCACACAAACACAGTGACAAACACACAAACAGACAAACACAGTCACACAAACAAACATTGTGACAAGCTGACAAACACAGTCACACACATAGTCAAACATATCTTGTGCTGGCTGCAGCTTTCTCTGAGTTGGTGTGAATTGGGAACTCAGCCTATCAGGAGAGGCTTCTGAACTCTCAGGCAATGAGAGTTGAGAAGTATCTCCTGATTGGCTGAGACCTCCTTCACTCAGACTCCTCATTCCGGGACAAGGCATTGACCCGGGACTTAAAGTCTTATTGCGGGACTGTCCCGAGACATCTGGTCACCATAGTGTGTAGTGTTCAGTATAGGCACACCAAGTGTAAATCCAGCCCTGGGATTATAGCTCTTATCTCATTTTTACTGTCCACCTTTGGTCGCAGTGTTGTCTTGTCTAGTTGTTGTTAAAATCAGTTAAGCTATACACATTAAAAATACTTTGCAGACAACAAAAGGATTCCAATCCTTAAGAAAAGTGACACTTGCATGAAACACTAAGCTGCTCAATTCACTTATCACAGCCACACATAAAACTAACAAAATGAGGTATATGTATATGAGTTTTTTTTTTTATATTTAAAACTGTGATGTCTGAGGACTCAGTAGGACTTCTCAGAAATGTTTTTAGTGGACTGAATTGCATTTATGCATCAACTGAAGTGCCAGTAATTAAATAACTGGATTAGATTCATAATACATTTTTTCCACAAACATTTATTACATAAGCAGAGAGACAGAGAGCGTGATAATTCAAAACTACTCTCTGTCCCTGACAGTCCCCCTAAAGAATAGTTCATATTACTGTACTCTTTTAGTGTCACAGCCATGAAAAATAAAGAGCTGGACTTATATTGGATTTATCATTGGACTGACGTTTAGGTTTTATTTTATTTATTTATTACATTTTCTTAGCTTCTGATATTTTTTTCAGGACCAGTAGAATGCCGGTAGTCATTGGTACGTAAATATATTTGCTTTTGCTTCAGCTGAGCTTTGCGTAAGGCAATAAACAATGAAGAATAAAGATAAGAATTCCCAGCATCACGTTAGCATCCCAGACAGACATCTCTTGTGGACTTTGTGTGTCACTATGACTGATATATGGTATATATCACCTGAGAACATAGTATGGACCCATACCTATAACACATGATAACACAAGAGATAGTTACATAAAGCTAATTGCTATCAATTAGCTATCCGTTCCTTTATTCTGTGTAATAAATCATAGATTAATAGCTTTTACTACAGTCAGAAGTTCCTCTTCAATTTCCATATTTATTTACGTTTGCCAGATCAGGTGGATGTCACTTTGAGATACTTTGAGGTGCTGACGTATGGATGGCTGCATTCTCTTTAAATGTCCGGTAATCTAAGGGTTAATACAGTTTTGAACATCATAGACCCCAGACCTCCTTCTCCTTAATATCTTCTTACTGCTGACAGTGAACAGATTATTAGTATGAGAAGTACACATTTGTGTTGGGCGTTATTATTTCTGAAAAGTTCAAAATGTACTTGGGAGGAAACCTGGCATTAAAAGTACATTCTTCAAGTGGAATAACCATATCATGATCAGATAAAATAGTGTCAAGGACGTAATGTCTTAATGTACATAACACAACGTTTCCCCAAAATCGTGCATAATCAGGTCTGCGTAAAAACATAGCAGTGATTTCTGCAATGTAGCTAAATAAAGCTGTCCCTTTTACACACTTCTATGAGAACGTTTATTTCCAGAGGCGATGTGTCCACGTTGCTGACTTTGCAGTTTCTACTGCTTGAGATCTAGAGCGAGATCCCCTTAATTAACTAATGCTATCCAGAATGTTGTAGATCTGTGAATGTCTACTTCTTTTAAGATGATTAATGAAACGCCTTCTCACAATTTAGTAAATTTCCCAAAAAGCCTTTTTTTTAATAAATATCACCAGGAAGAAAGGTATGGGCTTTATAAAGGTTAAAGTGTCTTTTGCTTACTAAGTAGATGATTGGTGAACATAGCCAAAAACAGAAAACAGAATTGTATAATCCAGGTTCTAGCCCTTCTCAGTATTTACCTATGCTGTGACTGTGTTAAGCTTTGTCTATGCTTGCAGGTGTTTTGGTACTATAGAATAGATAGACATTTTTTATTTATTTTTTTTATATGGCCCATGCAAAAATATACTAAAGACTCCATGTTCTCCAATACAGCTATATCCATTTTCCATATCTGTGTGTAATGGAAATAAAGCATACTTGCCAATAGATTCTAGGTGGAGTCCAGATCCCACTGACATTTTATCATAGAAATGTTTTGATATTTGATTTGTGATTCATGTAGCACCTAGCTGGCACGATACTCATTTCAAATCGTCTTAGGGAAAGTGGTTCTATCTTGTCCTAAGAAATATGAAATGTAAAAAGATTGATATTGACTAGTTAACCTGAAACTCCAGCTTTGGTTGTTACATGACCAGAAATCCAATCCGAAAAAGCCATGTTCTATAATCCAAAGGTCAAGGAGGTAACCACTTGTTCTGTGAGCAAACTTCTAAGTGCTTACACTCAAACCACTATCTGTTTAAATAAGCCATTTTACGTATAACCTTGTTTTATTGTGCTTACATTTACTGTGTAAATCAAATGATGGCATTAGCCAGCAGCAACCATATCTCCAAAAAACTCATGGTGAGAGGTAGCACAACTATCAACAAACACATCATTAATCAATAACCTGATAAACAATTCCATCTCAAAAGGTATTGTCAGGGCCTTTCGTGAAACAGATGAATCAATGGACAAACAACGAGCTCGATCCCTAAATATATTAAGATTCTTATTCAGTCATACTTATCATTTCATAGAAAAAATGGAATACATTGTTTCTTAGGTAGACCGTATGTAAAACTGTTTATGCTAAACATGTGCACGGCGAGCAAAATTTTTTTTAGATTTTGCAGCATTCCTTTTTGGGCAACGAATTTCGTTCCCCAGCTGGTCAGCTCTAACGAAATTCAGCGGCCTTTATTTTTTTTTATTCGGAATGACATTCTGGGGCGTTCCAAAGAAAAGAATTCTAGAGTAAGGACGGTCAAAGAGGTGCAGCAGCAGCAGCAGCAGCAGTAGTAGTAGTGCACGGGGCCTGGGCAGGCAGACACTGGCAGATGATTGACACATGCAGCCCTGTGGAACAGAACTGAATTTACCCGATATTATATATTATACATATTATTTTGTCACCAATATTTATTTTTAAATGAAGAATAATAGATGATGATAGAAAAATGATAAAAAATTAACTTAAATTCTTAAATTACAGGTTTGGCTAGCAGTATGAATGGGCAGCTGTGTTAATTAACTAAACTCCACTCCGGAACAGTCCCTGTAATACGCTACAACAGTACTTTTTCTGCACTAAAATAAACAAATTGTTACCCTGTTAATTAACTTGCAGTATTGCATGTGAGCAACCCTTCCCCTTGTAAATGCTGATTGGCCAGAGTGAAAAAAGTAAGGAAAAACTCCCATAGGTTATTGGACCTATCAATCACAGCCATCAAAGAGACCACCCACATTTTTTGGGCTACTTCTACCTATCGGTCATTGATATGTGTCCTCCTACACACAGTCCCTTCCCACTTGAACTCATCAACAAGCGTCAAAAGGGCTTGTAATGGTGCTGGCTAGCGACAAATTATGGAGACTTTTCTGAACTTTTGCAGTTCTAAGAAATTGAATTAAGGAAGGAAGAATGATATTTTATATTTAGAGCATTCTATTGACCAATGTAAGGTTGTGTTTTAGGTGACACCAGCATCTATATAATTTAGTAAGGTTTTTATGAGAAAAATTTATTTTATTTACAAACTGTAATTTACGGACACATATACCCCGAGTAAAGAATAACACTTAGGAGGTGTATGCTGTTACTGCGGAACGCAGCCAGGACTGCGCACTGACATCAGTGGGAGGTCCCGCTGACATCTGGGGCGTTCCCGCTGTCGGCAGCGGCAAACGCCCCCATTTAAAGGAAAAATGGGCAGGGAGCAGGGCGTTTCAAGACCCCGCTCCCGCGACCAGGAGGATTCGGGTTCTGACCCGGAGAAGCGGTGCGTCACCCGGCAATCTGCGGGTCAAACCCGGAGAGTTCCCAGATATGAATATAATTTTGTGACTTTTATATTATAGTGATTTCCTCGTAGTGACATTAATTTACAATCTAAACAATAGAAATGAACTATCCCACTTTGTGTTTATTTACAAATTAAAATACATTGTCATACTACTTGCAACTAAACACTTGCTTTAGTTAACACCCCAACCAGGCCCATATTTGATTCACAAAAGGTGTTGGGAAAAAAAAACCTTTGTTGTGAATGATATCAGAATATATGTACCAAGCCAAATGTGTATTACTTTTTATCAGATTGCAGATAATTGGTTTATGGAAATCCTTTGGCTCTGTGTACACCATACACTCACTTCAAAGCCACGGCAGCGTATTTTTTTGATAGCTGCAGCATATTTTCTTTAAAAACCTGGCAGGTCTTATTTCATTTCATTGTTAGGGGTCAAAGTCTTCTGTCTTTATTGGGCCGACATATAGTCACATTAGCTTTGAGGACCTCAGCCGTCTCTCTTTTATCTTCAGATAGAGAGCCCCGAGGTCCAGAAAGTTTTCCTGTGTTGATTACGTCTTTTGCCCCTGTTTCTTAACTATCCTGGACGTGACCCCTAAATCCTTATTTAAGTGACTATGATGGGCTGCTGTTTCACAAGCTCCTTTACCAGTTGCACATTCCTACCAACACTTGCACTACTTATGCTAAGCCCCTGGGGGCTATATGCTTTCGTAAATAAAGTGTGTACATTAAATATTAGACTCCAATAATAATCCTCTGACAGCTTGAGTTTGGTTTCCTGTGCATTGCTATCATTGCTACGTGGCCCCTCTTAACTCTGCCTCTTCCGTGGAATAAGTGGAAGAATAATGCTGCTGTCTTTCTAAGTGGGGGCAATTGCCCCATCCCCCCACACCATCTGCTCATGCTTAAAAAAATTGGCAATATAAGCAGCTTTTCTCTCTTTTACAAACTCTGCTCTCTCCTCTTTTCTAACTGTTTTCTCTCCTATTAGTGTCTCTTTTGCCTACTTCGTGCATCTCTTTTGCCTTTGATCTTGTATGAAAATAAGCCAGAAAAAAAAGAGTAAATACAATCTCCAATTAATTTGGAAGTAAATCCCATCAAGACATAGATCCTTGCAACTCAAAAGCACCAAAGAAGAGGTTCTATCTGATCTATCTCTTAATTTGATGTTCTTTTACTAAGTATAGATAGTTCTGGAGTTTTAACCTCTTCCTTGCCGCTTAAGCATTTTGCATTGTTCTACCTGCAGAAATCAAAACACTCTTAGGTAAAATTATTAAAAGTTACGTTTTCATTGAATATTAACAATTTCCTTTAACTAACCCCACCTGCTCCCCATCAGTACTTAACGCCTCCACTGTCTTACTCATAGCCTAGCAGTCATCTCTATCACGCTGTGCGCCAGAAATGACATCACTTTATGGCAGGTCACCACAATGTGCCATTCTTCAATTTTCTGGTGGTCCCATTGGTTGACAACGAAATTCTTTGTAGGGGACACCGGTGTCCATGTAAGGGCACCTTTGCAGACTACTGCTCCGCACCCATTGAATTATGCATTATACAGGGCCATCTCAGCATTTTTTTGCTGGAGAAACCTGGCAGTGTTGGTCCTTCATTAAGATTTGTGAAGCAAGGAAGTTAAAACTGCAACTCTCCTGCAAACTATTGCTTTAGTGAATAAACCCCATTGTTGTGTTGGCCATTTCACTATTTGCTTTGACGCAAGTTGCATAATTAATGATGACATTTGCTAGCACGGATTATTGAAAAAAGTAGAAAACAGACGTTTGTCCCAGATTTGTAAATAGTAAAAAAAAACCTTGAAATAAATTCAGGATCGTGGGGATTTCTGGCTGTTCTCACATAACTCAATGTATTTCGCAGTTACTTATCAGTAAACATTTTTACAGCATTCATATCATGTGGTCACATTAATCATTGTGGGTAAGTGTTAATGTGTCTGATTTTATTCTTTGGAATAGTGGTCATATGGGTGTTCAGGTATGCGAGGATAATAAATTATATCCAATGCCACCAGGTGCCTTCTTATCCGACAGGAAAACAAGCCAATCATCTGTTATCCCACGGTGGGTAAAGGTCAGGCTGACATTTCATTTCAGCAGAACAATAGTCAAAAGAATAAAAGTATTTTGCACCATTAAATGTTCCACTTTTGGCAGCTTGGTTAGAAAACAGAAGCCAAGGTATGCCTTAACCTTCACATGCCATTGTGATAAATGAAGTAAAATGGCGTCAGAGGTTGGGTTTTGCATTTTATTGAGCATAGGATGTACTTTGCTTTAGCGGTGAGCTTGCCTGACATCTCCATTACACATTGGGAGGGACACATTTTGCTTAACAATGCAAGTTTGAATAGTACATGCATGGCAAAATTTGGAAAAATGTTGCCTTTGCAGATAATTTTCTCCTTTTATGTTTCCAGCATGTTTTCCCACCTTAGTATGAAGGGATTTTGCTCAGGGATGGTCAATTGTCCCCCTGGCTGGTCCCAATTGTCTGAACAGAGCCATCCTGTTTTGGGGGGTCTGTGGCCTTTAGATGGTAGGGCAGCAGCTCACATTGTGTGGAAGCTGCCCTAAAGAGTGGCTGTGTACGGGGCGAGTGTGTCTGTGTGTAAGTGTGTGTTACCTTTTGCCTTAGTTATGACCAGAAGGTATCAGCCCTTCCCTAATTTCACTGATAGTAGGGATACACAAAACATGAGAAAAATGTTTCTTTGCACTTCCCTCAGAAATCTCCCAGGCACAACTTATCTTACTAATGTTTGTGAATTAAGTGGAGAATAGGCACCACCAACAATAAATTGATGGAACCGGAGATTCTAACCATCCACAATAACATGAAGGATGGAAAAGATTGGCCAAATGTTTCTTTTCTGCCATTACTATCTATGTTCATGAGTGTGACCGGTTTTGTGCAATCTGATCCATTTTTATATGCCTATATGTTAAAGTGGTATATATTAGCATATATTTGTATTTGTTATATAGAGTGTTTGAAGAAAAACTGATTTAATTTTGTAAAATAAGGAAACTTCTTTCATCTGCAGACCTGGAGGCTACCATTGTGAGCAGTCATGCTATCCTGGAAGACATTCCCTGTCCAAACATTACATTTAGCTGCTTATGGCAGTGCTAAAGAAGCCCTGCTTTTATGAATTAAACTCATTCATCCACAGACTTATAATTTATTAGTTATTCACTGTCTGGGTGATAAGGACATTCTTTATTGTTTAAGACAAGGATGTTTGATAAATAGTCAGGGTGTTTAGTAGATTTGGGTTAAGATAACAGTAGTAATAATTTCCTCCAAACATCACCATGCAGTAAATTCCACCTCCTCTAATGAGATGTTCCTCTTCTTCTATTAATGTGAAATATCAATATAGTCTCTTTATTTCATTCAAGTAATATAGAAAAAACACTTTACTTTTAAAAGAAAAGTTTTCTGGTTAACAAAAATTGCATGAGCAGAAAAATAGCCAAGTGTTCCTAATGTGCCTTTTCTATCACATATTGCATTATTGCTATTATAAAATATTTCATGATAAAGTTAATGAGGAAAATTAATATGAATTCTTAATAGTATCTTTCCAAGTTCCCTGTGCCAGGTTTTGCATGTAAAATTAGGAAATTATTTACTAACACCTAATAATTATCCTAGTAATTCTGATAAATCACTGCTTTCTTTCCTTTGATATTGGACTGGAGGTGGTTACCTATTCTATAAATTAATATTTCCCATGAAGCACAATGAAAATAATCTAAGAAACGCAGTTGCCTAGAATTCTAAGGTACACAAGGGGATCCAAGGGCACATTTTTCAAGCTCTATCTGACAAAGTACAAGGCAACTTAGCAAAGAGATTTAAGAGGTGCTCCAGAATTTCACCTACCGCCAAGTGCCCTTGCGCACCTCTGAGTCCGTCTGAGTCTAATTATTCCTCTGTTATATTCTAGTAATAGTTATCAACTGTCCCGAGTATACATACAGCTTAGGGACTTACAGGGTCAAGTTCTTAAGTTCTAGGCACTCTCCATGCTCAATGCCACTTTCCAATAAGTTGGGTATTACGCTTTTGCAAAGTGGGTGGGACTGGGGCAATACAGGAGTGCAATGTTATGTAATACGTGTAATTTATGTTGGTTAGAAGCTTGTTACCCCTATCCAATATTTCAGTAAAGCCAAATTACACAGGACCATAATGCAATGAGTGTTGTTTCAAAGCAAAGTATATACAGATTAACAAAGCGGTGCAGATCAGGCATGGTCAACACATTTTATCAGAGACATGTAAAAACCTGTGTACAAGAGTGATGGGTTCTTATAGTACCAAGCAGTAAACATTGGTGAGCAAGTGGCAATCACATTTGATTGGAATTTCAAGGGAATGCTAAAAAATTTCTAAATATTAAAGTACAGTTGTCCATACATTGACAACCCCTGGGATGTAAGTCTGCTATCAAATGTTATGTACAGTGCCTCCTTCTCTTTGTCCATATTTTCTTTGCTTGTGAGCACCAGCTCAGTGTTGGGGATCATGCAAGACGTATCTGGACTGTAATTTCCTCACCACCACCCAGTCCAGTAAGTAGCATCTTTTGCAAACCCAACTCATAGCTCATGTGATAGGGTGAATCCAGAGGAATGCTAAATATACTTTACAGCAGTACGTTGTCTGCAGAAAGCTTATGTCCACACCATCAATATTTCCGCAGGACATTGCAAAATTTTCCGAAAAGGATAATACAGTGCTTGGAGAAGGAGGCATCACACTGAGTGGAGGACAGAGGGCCAGGATATCTCTAGCAAGGTAAAACCCTTACCACTTACTTACTATAGATCATGAACACAGGGGTCATAATGATGTCTATATTTCTAGCTATAACTACTTGACAGCTATGTAATGATATATAGGGAATTTCCTATATATTACACTTTGTAAAAAATATCTCCAAAACAATTACACTAACTGGCAAACAAAAGTTTGTCGTTTTAATGAACAAAGTTAGTTAGACAACAGTTTTTAGTTCCAGATGAGGTCGCGTTGGAATTTTGCTTGTTTTAAGACTCTCTTAAGTAAAATTATTTTTTTTGCTTCTGTTTAGAGCAGTATATAAAGATGCTGACCTCTATCTACTGGACTCGCCATTCAGTTACCTTGACTTGTTTACAGAAAAGGAAATATTTGAAAGGTACAGTATTCACATTTGTACATTATTATCCAGATTCGGAAGGTTGTCTCCAGTGCCCCATGCAGCCCAGCCAGCAAAGAATACATATTATCATATTTAGCTTGAAACGCTCTCTTTTGAAACCATTGCTTTCTGCACATGCATGTGGGGGATGTTTTTGGGAGGATAAAATGTTAAAGTGGACGCTCAGCTGTTGTATGTATTTAAGTGCAGATGATGGCTGAAGTGTCCTTTAATAAAAGTTATAAAATGTGGTTTGTTAACTGCAACATGACACTGCAGGTCATCCCAAACTTTGTTGACAATCTGTCAACCACACCACATATTACTGAGCAGAAAAAAAACAGACTTCTGCATCTACAGCTGTTATTGGACTGCAGACCGCATCATTGTAAGCTTTTGGTCTAGCGGTCAGAGCCTTGTAAGATTAAAGTTGTTGCCTTTCTAACAACAGGTTCTGTGGTACTGTTACAATGAGGCAGAATACAAAATTATCAATATTATTATATTCAAATTGATAATAACATGAACAAGACCAGGGGCGTATCTAGAAACCACGGGGCCCTGGTGTGTAAATTGCCTTGTGGTTTCAAAAGCTAGTCTGTGCCATCATTGCCCGCAAACAACTTGTCTGTGCCTTCTTTAACCTTTGCTCCCCCTTTCAACATGCAACAAATATAAACACACACAAATTACACACACGTACTCATATTCACTAACACACACACACTCTATTTTACCCCACTTACACATGCTCACACCTACACATACATGCCCACACGTACACATACACACTTTCGTGCTCACACACTTCCAAGCACAAGCACTCTTTCATGCTCACACACACACACACACGTACACACTTCCATGCTCACACACACATCTATGTAAACATCTATGCTCATATTCATACGTACATATACATACATACATACATGTATACAAATACAAATACATACATCCCACTTCCTGCCCACCCCCTTTACCTCTCACCACTCCTGCAGCTTCCTCTCCGGCTGCTCACACTGTGCAAGCAGCCTCGGTTTCACTGCGGGGTCTCATGACATCATGTGACCCCCGATACGCTCCTGTCTCCCTGTGCTGGTTCAAAATAGTTTAGAAAGGACCCTTCTGACCTAAACAGTTTTGAACCGGCACGGGGAGACAGGAAGAGGGGACTTCTTGAGACCCCTGTAGTTACACCAGTGAACAAGACTATTGGTACAGCAGAAAAGGGCTCCACTCTTGTGGCCTTTAAGGTTAATTATAGTTGTGGGTAGTGTTTTGAGCGGTGGTTAGACATCAATAATTGTAGTTTTCACGTAATACTATTAAAGCAGTATATATTATATCTACTTTCATGGTTTTAAAGCATAATCAGATTAAAGGATTGATTTAAATAAATGCTGACATAAGCCCACTATTATTAATAGTATGTAAACTAACAAATCTAATTTAAGAGCTCGTAACATTACATTTACCTGCTTTGATCGCATTTCTCCACACAGAGTTAATCCCACATTTTATAAAGCATTAACACTTCTTCTCCAGGGTGCAGAAGCTCAGGCTTTTATACAGGAACAGACTGGTAATTAAAACTGGACTTGGTACTTTAAGACAAGCGGCCTATAAATCATATGTGTGTAGTCCCTGCTGGATACATGCAGCCACATGTACCCTCTTACATACCTCCTAACATTTCAAAATGTGAAAGAGGGACACTTTAAAAAAAATAAAATCTCGCAGAACTCACCGATACAAGCAATCACACTTAAAAATAAAGCATGTTTTAAGTGGCGATGCAAGCGTGACATTTTAGTCAGCACAGTCAAGCATATTAAAAATAACCAACACACTGAATTGAATTTCCATGAGGCTCAGCCAGACATACTACTTCCATGATGCTGGCTGAGCGTCATGGGAAGTTCAGCAACAGTAAAGCTGCAGATGCTAGCTGTGAACTAAAATTCCTATGATTCTCAGCCAGCCAGGTGTCCACCATAATGCTGGCTGAGCATCATTGGAAGAGTAGTCCACAGCAGCAGAGATTTTTTTTTTTAATTAAAAAAGGCTAATGTTAGGCTCCTTCCTTTGATTTTGGAATCAAAACATTTGCTACTGCAAACATTTTTAGATGAAAAAGTTCCATTTTATTCAGTGGAACAAAACAGTAATCACATTATTCTTCGCGATACTTGTAAGAAACTTACCGGTATATTTCTTTATTAATTCATGTAAACCATTTTTTCATATTTAATAAAAGCTATAATTGAGAAATGTTTGATTTTAATTTTTATTTGCCAACCTGCCCCCCCTAGTTATGCACATCTGCCCCAAGAAATGCCTTATACCCCCTATATGGCACTCTGGCATATAGGGGGTTAAAATATGCCTTATACCCCCTATATGGCACTCTGCCTCCAGAAATGCCTTAAACCCCTATGTGCCACTCTGGCATATAGGGGGTTTAAGGCATATTGTGGGACAGAGTGGCATATAGGGGGTATAAGGCATTTCTGGAGGCAGAGTGGCATATAGGGGGTATAAGGCATATTTTAAACCCCTATATGCCAGAGTGCCTCCAGAAAAGCCTTATGTCCCCCATATAACATTAAACCCCACCCCCCCCCGACTTCACTGCTTCCTGATGTCTGAAGGGGGCAGCAGGTGGAGGCCGTTCATGAAATTAGGGGCTGGCATGTACGCACCACGCCGACCAATGGCCGTGCCTCAGCACTTCGTTCCACGTCTTAAAAGAGGTGGGACGAAGAGCTGAGGCACAGCCATTGGGCGGCACGGGCACGCCAGCCCCTTTAATTTCATTGGGTGCCGGTGGCCGGAAGAGGCTTTCAATCCGTTTCGCAGCCGCTCAGCTGGTCTGCCGGCCAACATTCAAAACAGCCGCTGCGAACGGGATTGAAAGCCTCTTCTGGTCGCCGGTATCCAGGTGGGCCAACTCGGCCCTGGCTTCACCCTTCCTCTGCCCCTGCAAAGCGGGACAGAGAAAGGGATAGGCGGGACAAAGACCCAAAATCAGGACTGTGCCACCTAAATCGGGACAGTTGGGGGGCATGCTCTTACACTTTACCAGCGGGCATGAGAAGCAATAAAGGAACATGACAAGTGCCAGTGGGCAATGGCTCGCCAGGCTTGGCCATCGGCAATATGGGCTTTAGTCCACCCCAGCATTAGAGATGTCATGCATTTGTGAACATGTCTGTTTTAAGCCATTTTACCAATAGTTTTGGAGGGTTCCTTCACACTAACAGTCTACATTTGGATTTATTTATTCTTCTTAAACCTAGACAAATTATATTTGTAGCCTATTGAATAATCCAAAACAGCTAATTAATGTTTCTGGTCTTTCGTACAAAAATCACATTGAATAAACTAAAATGTCTAAAATATACTTAAATGTGCTTCAGCTAATAAGAACTTGAAGGGAGTTTAGTTTCTTATCTAATCTTTGGCCAAATTCCTATGTGTATGGAAAGCAAATATTCACTTCATATTTGTAATTAAGGTAAGTGCAATACTAAGAAACTGCCTTCTTTTTATGGAATGTTTTAAGACAAAGGTAGCATCTAAACTAGAGTAGCACATATTTAACGAATATATGAACCTTTACAAAAAAAGGTGATATGCATTTATATTAATGTCACTTTCTGTTTATAAAAATAAGTTTTGTGGGTCCGGAGTGCTACACAAAGTTATTAAATATATCACAAATTAGGTGGTTCCGTTAATAATTTATGAGTTTATTTTTTTCTGTTTCTTTTTTTATTCCAGCTGTGTTTGCAAGCTAATGGCCAACAAAACTAGAATTCTGGTCACTTCCAAATTAGAGCAGCTTAAGAAAGCTGACAAAATCCTACTATTGCATGAAGGAAGTTGTTACTTTTATGGGACATTTGCTGAACTTCAAGAACAACGACCAGACTTCAGCTCTCAGTTGATGGGATTTGATGCTTTTGACCACTTCAGTGCAGAAAGAAGAAACTCAATATTAACAGAAACTCTTAGAAGGTTCTCTATTGACAGCGACCCAACAGCTGTTAAAAATGATGTTAAAAACAAGTCATTTAAGCAAACTGCAGAACTTATGGAAAAACGAAAAAACTCAATTATTAACGCTCGGAAATCAAGCAGGAAATTTTCTATCATGCAAAAAGCTCAGCAACAAATGAGCGGAATTGAAGAAGAATCCACTACAGAACCAGGAGAAAGAAAATTGTCCTTGGTGCCTGACTCAGAACAAGGAGAAGCCATTTTACCCAGGAGCAACATTCTAAACACAGGGCCCAATTTTCAAGGGCGAAGAAGACAGTCTGTGTTGAACCTAATGACTGGAACATCTATATCCCAAGGTCCAAATGCTTACGCAAGAGGCGGTGCATCCATTCGGAAAATGTCGATGGCTCCCCAGTCCAAGCTGTCAACAGATATAGACATTTACAGCAGACGCTCTTCCCAAGATAGTGTTATTGAAATCAGTGAAGAAATTAATGAAGAAGATTTAAAGGTATAACATTCTAGCTGTTTTGTGTATATTTCATTATTTTTCAAGGATAAATTAATGTCAAATCCCTATGTAGAATAATACATTGAATTGCACAGAGCTACAGAATACGATGGTGCTATATACATCAATAAATAATACCAACAATTGATGAGAAAACATGAATAGCCTGAAGTATCAAGTAGATGTATACATGTATGACCTAGATCAACAAATGAACACAATGGTGTAATGCAAATATGTAATATAGTTCTAAAACCTGTTTTTCTGTTTAATGTTGCTGCTAATACACAATTGTAAAGTAGTGATAACAATTACCTGATTATACTTGAATGTGTCCTCTGCAGGAGTGTTTCCTAGATGATACAGAGAGTAGTACGCCAACCACCACATGGAGCACGTATCTCAGATACATTGCAGCACACAAGAATTTAATTTGCATTCTCATCTTCTGTTTAGTGATTTTTTTAGTTGAGGTAAGTAAATATGGTGTGTATGTCTTTTGTTCACTATAGGCTTTTAATTATCAGCACAGCCAAACAGCTAACACTAATAAAAATGATATCATGACATTTTGCTATTGCTTTGCAGGTTGCTGCTTCCCTGGTTGGGCTATGGCTTATTAGTGAGTAAGTACATTATTAACTATACATACTGCCGTCATGATAATTCAGCACTTCTTATTAGTTAATGACACTCTTTCTTCCACTGTGCTTAGAAATGCTCCTGAAGACAATAGGACAAGCAATGGGAATTCAACTGGCAAGGAACCTGTAATTATCACCACTACTAGTGCTTACTACATTTTCTACATATACGTTGGGGTGGCGGACTCCCTGCTAGCACTGGGCATTTTCCGAGGCTTGCCTTTAGTGCACAGCCTTATTACTGTCTCCAAGGTGCTCCACAGGAAGATGCTGCATGCTATATTACACGCTCCTATGTCCACCTTCAATACAATGAGGACAGGTGAGTTACTTCATCAGACTAGGAATAATAATGTCTTAAGATTCCAAAGTGCCAATCAAGCTTATGACTCCTTGGTTCTCTTTCTCTTTTGCTATCACACTGCAAGTCTACACCTAGTCACTGGACTAAGGTAACTGCAGAACTTTATTTCCTCCTTTAAAAAACAATATTTTGTTAGTTAACCTATATGGAATATTTGTCTGTAAAATTGTGTTGTGGATTTATATAAGTGATTGTATTTTGTGTTTGCATTTTGGTTAATACCAACATTTAGACTAGTTGCAGAGTTAGAGGGCAGGGAGGGATATCACCAATCCAATAATTTCAAGCAAAACCTATATGGCCATTGGATAAACATGAGGTTCTTAAATATCCCACTGCAATTAATTCCCTATCAATATCTAAAAGAATCACTACTTTTTTTTCTTCCCCAAAACAAATATCGAAGCTCTATAATATCTTCTTTTGTTTGTTGATCCATTATAGGACGGATACTCAACAGATTCTCAAAAGACATAACAATTTTAGATGACCTGCTTCCCCTTACAATATTTGACTTCATACAGGTAAGTTGTTTTTTTTTGTTGAACCTTGGCAGAGGTATGTTATGTGCAACTCTTTACTTGTTTGTCAACTGATTCTTCTATGATCTTCGATTTGTCATACAAGGGTAAGATACCATAGTAATTATATGAAGTATGTCCCATATGAGAAAAGGTGGTCTTTGTTCAGGATCCCTGCTGCCCAGTGTTGATCCTCTGCTATCCTACTTTTCTGAGACACCAGGCAACTGCTCCTTAATTAAGTTCAACCTCCAAGGTTTGTTGTTGGGTACCTTGAAAGTTAAATAGTTGGGTATTGTGCTTCACTAAGATGGATGAGCTGTCCCTTGGCACTGCTCAAGCCAAGACCAAACCAGCTTCAAATGAATATGACCAAACAAAACTAAAGGGCTTACTCCGCTCCACTGCTCATTCATGTACTCTTAACAAGCCAAGTATCGGGTTCATGCTCAGTTTCAATCCATGCTGACTTATCTATCTATACTGTTTCATTAGTACTGTTGGGTGGCTAAACCCTTCCCAAAGAAATGTTTTATATTTTTTTTCAGGAATACTTACTTGACACATATGAAAGCAATGATAGCTTGTTGCTTCTTATTTTGCATTTTGCATGGTTTAGTTTTTTTCTGTCCCCCCACAGTTGGTCCTTATTGTGATTGGGGCAATCACTGTGGTATCGATTCTGGAGCCATACATCTTCCTGGCCACCATTCCTGTCATCGCTGCTTTTGTTTTACTGAGATCCTATTTCCTCCATACATCACAGCAACTAAAACAACTGGAATCTGAAGGTAAAGACAAATGAAACGTGTGGTTTCCCTTTATTTCTTAAATACTTTGCCTGCATACCTCTGTAAGAAAAGAATTTCAAATACTTCAGGACGTCAGCTTGTATATATATACACACACATGCTATACTGACAAAGCTATTGACCATTACACCAACAGGGACTTTTATGACATTGCATTCTAAATACATAGAAATGAATATGTAGTTGATCCCCTCTCTGCAGTTACAACAGCTTCCACTCTTCTGGGAAGGTTTTCACAAGATTGCAGAGTGTATCGGTGGGGATGTTTGCCCATTAATCCAGTAGAGCATTTGTGAGGTCTGATGTTGGACGAGAAGGCCTGGTTTGCAATCTCCATTCCTGATCACTAGGAATGATATATTGATATATATATATATATAATATATTGTGATTAGTTAATGCTCCCGATGATTAAAGTTTTTTTTAGACCTTTACAGGAATTTGTCATATTCTTTTTTTTTCTACAGCTCGCAGCCCAATTTTTACTCACCTGATAACAAGTTTAAAGGGTTTATGGACCTTAAGAGCTTTTGGAAGGCAGCCGTATTTTGAAACCCTCTTCCACAAAGGGTTAAATTTACATACAGCCAACTGGTTCCTCTACTTGTCCACACTGCGCTGGTTCCAGATGACAATTGAAATGATTTTTGTTATCTTCTTCTGTGCTGTTACATTCATCTCCATTGCGACATCAGGTACAAAAAAAACCCATTATATACACTTGCATTCAGATAAGCCAGGACAGTATAGCAAAGTTCCTATTATTATTGTTGAAGGGGAATGCTGGCAATCAGTAATCCAAGTGACCTAACGATAAGGCTCCTAAACAGGACCAAGCCATTATGTAGATGGTGAATAATGTTTTTGTTGCTCTAGCTGCCCTTGTGGTCATACCTGTGAATTATTTGGGTTTGACCTGGGTTGCCTTCATCTTTCTAAGAGCAAGGGAGTGGTGTTTGGCCATGCAAACTCCCCACCTATTCCTACTTCTAGCTATTTCAAGGCTGTGTAGGGCTAGTCATGCCCTGTGTACTGGTAGCCTAGCCTCCCCACATGGTTAGCCTGCCTGTTTGTAAAGCTACTCCATCCAAAGAGAGAGAGATATGTGTAGCCTACACTGGAAAATTATCAGGTATGCTTGTGGTTAAATGTACAAGTAAACACACAATACAGTATCAGGTAGAGGGCCAAAATATTTAACTCCCAGCTGACCAGGGCCACTATTACCCTTGCCCTCATTGCCAACCCTTTGCCTGCCATCTAACCTGATCCAAGTGGATATCAAGTGCAATGCAAAGTTGAAATTGGGCTTCAAATGGTAGAGAACTCAGTTTTTGTGGCCTCAGTCTGATCCTTAGTAGTAGCTACGGATGCTGTTTTATGGCACTATAGGTATGCCTGTATGCACAGGATCTGCTACAGGAACAGGGAGGCCTATGAAATAAGAAGCATGGGTCTCGGTGCTTACATTTGGTTTCAAAATGTCTGACAACATCAGTATTTACAGGTTTTCATGCATGTTAGTATTAATAAAAAACAAAAATAGAGAAAGGCATATCCTCTAATTAAAAGCATGGTTTAGTCTGTAAAATTGTATTTTTAAATGCATGTTGGGAGTCCATCATTCTGCATGGCTGCAATGCACGTTACTGCATGCGAATAGAAGGATTCATTATAGAAGACATCATGAAGAATTAGTATGGGCGCTGTTGTACCCCCATTGAATTCACTGAAGCAACCAATCACATGCAAAACATCAGCGTTCAAATTCTACAAATTCTTATGATATGCACCCTGCTCTAAATAGGTAGCTGGGAGGGGAGTTAAATGATGGAACATTAGACAATAAAGTATTACTAGAGTAAAATGCATATGAATTTAACATCAAAGCAAATCTGGTGTTCTTCTTATGTTTAACATAATTCTTTCATAACATAATGTGCTTTCAGGTGCTGGACGAGAAAAGGTTGGAATAGTCTTAACTTTAGCTATGAATATTATGAATACTTTGCAGTGGGCAGTAAACTCAAGTATTGATGTGGACAGTTTGGTAAGTTGAGAAATTATTATTCCTTTTTTATTTATTTTCCGTGCATGAGATAGATGTAGTTTGCTGAACTGCCAGTCAGCTCCATTGCTGGCTCTGTCAACGTTACCTGGAATCTAATGTGACCCCTATGCGCACGCACAGAAAGTCCTTCTGCCACTGATAGGCTGGAATAATGGATTATTATTATTTTTGCTGATGCTGTCAGGGACATTACACTGTCCCGTTAATCAATAATTGGGACTACTTGGTGTGGAAAAAATATACAGATCTATAGTTGTTAAAACAAATTCAGTGATGTATCAACCATCTTGGCATACATGTATATTTTAGCGCCATCAGTTAAGACATGAGAAAATTCAACAATGTTCTAAAACATTGTATTGTAATATAAAACAACTCAGCAATTATAATAATACACGAAATGATGGGATAACTTATTATCATATCTTCCAATGAACACAATTTCCTGGGTTATTTTTTTAGATGCGTTCAGTTAGTAGAATTTTCCGATTTATTGACATCCCAAGAGAAGATCTGAAACACGAAAACAAAATTAAAGAAGACAAACTGTCTGAGGTTCTAATAATTGAGAATGAGTATGCAAAGAAAGAACAAGACTGGCCGTTTGGAGGTCAAATGACGGTCAAAGACCTTTCTGCAAAATATGTGGATGGAGGCCATGCTGTGCTGGAGAATATCTCTTTTAATATCAGCCCTGGTCAACGGGTAAGGTGCAGATCTTAATACACGTGGTAAAAAAAACTGTATTCGTAAAATGACTTCTGAATATATATATATATTCACACAGACTAAAGAAACCTATGTACCTTTGTTGGCAGGTTAAAATAAGAAATATATGTATTAGAACCCCATGGCAACAGCTATCTTAAATTATTTTTTTTCTGGATTGGCATGATTATTCTTCCCCATTAACTAAGTTGTCCTCTATGTATAGATGTTGATTGCTGTTGGCTGCTTCGGGCAGCCTTTGTAAGAATGGGACGAAAAGAAGGGACACCCATGTGTGTACATAATATTTTCTTCTAGTGCCATTATTATAGATAATAAATGTTGTCTAGTAAAAAGTAGATTCAGAAACTAGAGTCCCGGAATCTATTGGATCTCCCATTTTTATTTTAAGTTGAGCACATTTGCCTTAGCACATTTTTCCCCATTTCCTTTAATCTGTAGACTCTTATAGGTATAGTGCTCCTTAAAATGTATGCCTGACATTCATAGTTTGAATTTTTGGAATTCTAGGTGGGCCTTTTAGGAAGAACTGGTTCCGGAAAAAGCACCTTGCTCTCTGCGTTTTTGAGATTACTGTCTACACAAGGGGATATTCTGATTGATGGAGTATCTTGGCACACAACTCCTCTCCAAAAATGGCGAAAAGCTTTCGGGGTTGTACCACAGGTAAGAGCTGCAGATGCTAGAGATCTTTTGTTTGATCTGAATAAGGTAACTGTTCTAAATTGTATTAACCTTCGTGCATGGTGGATCCATTGGTGGACTTCTAGAACCACAGGCTGAACTCATACCTGATCCATGTAATGTAATATGTTGTTAATTATTGTGATTTCTTTTGCTACTGAGGAAAGTAGAATTGATTTATAAAGCCAGGAATTGCCATGTCATTGGGAGTAACCTAATCATTCTTATACTATAAGCATATGTGTTTTTATAATTCCAGAAGTGTGTTTTATTATCAAATTTGCCAGGAGTCGACCTTAGCATAATGACGCATGCACACACACTGGGGAAAAAATAAATAAAGGAAAGGTACCCTTTGTTTTACAACATCAAAGCACGGTCTTTGCTCTTTAGATGTACTTTAAAATCAGAATCTAGTATTTAACTATTTCATACCAGGTGCCTTTATTATGCCATTTGCTCCAACAAGAATCCTTTATTCTGGAAACAAATAACTGGTAAGAGTATCACAGATTTATCAGACACTGATGTTGACAATTTGTTTTATTGGTCAAGTAAACCTGGTGCGGTAATAACATATCAAATGCATATTTAACTACCTCGCAACATTTCTATCAGCCCCAAATGGACACTTTTATTTGAGGGTGTGTGTATAGGGTCAGGTTTTACCAACTATCTAATTGGGACCTATTGAAAAGTGAGTAAGGCGTTTAGCAGAATAATATATCTACACAATGTTATTAACATGTTTTCTGTAGTTTATATCCACATAAACTTGTAACTTTAAGGGCTTTATAAAACTATATAAAATAGAAAAAGAAACTTTGACCAGTAAGTGAATCGTAGAATAAAAATTCCACAAATTCATGATTTATATATTTTATTCGGCCATGGCGATACAGAAGGCAGGGTGACAGCAATAACATGTTCTGAAGCGTGAACGGAAATTTGGTAAAGTAAATATTTATTTTTCTTGAGGAAGTGGGAAGGTTTTCAAGTAAATAAACTTGTCTTCATTTTACAAACCCAGTAAACAGTTAAAAGCTGAACTGACAGCCACTTATAATAATATGGAATACACCCACTCAGATTCCAAAATTTAAATGTTTATCATTTAAAATGTACTTTAAATGAAAGTTGGTTCAATAAATATGTTAAGTGCTGTATATGACCTTGTGTCCGTGTTGTTGAATGCTTGGTATTGGTGCATTCATTCATCTCCTGTTTTAAGTCTTATTTAGGCATAATAGAGAACCACCTTCAAAATATAGTGTACTGATATTCATCTTTTTAAGTGCATCAGGTCATTTTCAAGGCATGCCTGTGGCCTTAGGTGTTCAGCCGTCCTCTGCCCGTTATTACCCCCAATGTCCCTTTGCCCCTTCTTCAGTGTGCCACCCGCAAATGTAGTTGATTCAGGTATAAATCAAATAAACAACACATGGAAACAAAGCATTGCAGGTGTAAATACAATAATGCATGGGAACCCTAAATTGCAGACATAGATCTCACGTCGCACACCCCAAAGGCCAGCCCTGGCACCCAGATTGCACACATGGGACTTGCCCAAGCACGCAGATTGCATCTACAGGACTTGCCTCAGCGTTCAGCAACAATGACCGTCAAGCTTTGCGAGGGAGCTGTGAAACAGAGGTCTGTATGAGCAGTCCTCACACTCCCTTAATTTTGGACCACTTAGAGGGAGAACCATGATCTCCCTAACTATCCCTCCTCCAGTGGTGTGGAGTCAGTCCACCTCTTGCCCCAGACGCATACACATAGGACCTACCCCAGCACCTAAATTACACACCCCAACACCCAGATTTCATCCAAAGGACTTGCCCCAGCACCCAGATGGCATCCACAGAATTTGCCCCAGCACTTAGATTACATACATAGGACTTGCCCCAGCACCCAGGGAGCAGTGAAAGAGGTCTGTATGAGCAGTCCTCGCACTCCCTTTATTTTGGGCCACTTAGAGGGAGAACCATGATCTCCATTACTATCCCTCCTCCAATGGTGGGGAGTCAGTCCACCTCTGGAGAGAGTTGCCAGAGTGGTGGACACCTTGGCAACCCCAGCATTTAAATTACATACACAGGACTTGCCCTAGCATTCAGGGAGCAGTGAAACAGAGGTCTGTATGAATAGACCTCACACGCCATAATTATGGGTGGCATTGAGGGAGATCCGTGTTCTCCCCTACAGGCCAGCCGTGGTCCTGAGCAATCTTTGGCAGTCCAGGACATTATAAAGTATACAATGGCCTATTTATTTATTAGCAAACCGCTTATGTACAGGAATTGTATATTGAATGAAAGGAAACCAATATTCATGAGTTTATATTAGTTAAGCAGACTTTAAGCTACAGATACATACTACCTTATTACTTTAGCAAATATTGCTGAAAGAACACCACATTAGGCGCTCATATTTAATTTACCCTTATCAGAGCTGGATTGACTTGGCTACAATAACAGGAAGTTTTCTCTCCCAGACTGGTTTGTTCAGTTTTGACATCTTGTCACACGACGTGCTACTTCGTTATAGTTTATTTAACGTATTTAGAAAGATCACAGTTTTGTCAGTGTTTTTTTAAGTGAAGACAATATTCAAGAACGTCACGCAAAAAATGTTACAGTGCTGTTCCACCAACTCTGCTGAATGTATCACCTTTCTGAAACCTCCTAACCATTTTCAGCGGGACAGTCAGAGGATCTCTTTTACATCTGCGGCTGCACATATAGTCAGATATCTGGCCTCGAGACTTGCTCCAGGTGAGGGAAATTTCCCGGTATCCCAGTAGGCCAGTCCAGTCTGGCAGCAATATGGGTAACTGCCCAATGTGTCAATGCATTTAGAAGGCACTGACCCCTGTCTTTTTAACATGCCCCCTATGAAGTGTTGGGTATCTGAAATATTGGGGGGCATGCTTTTGTAACTAAATGCAGCATTAGAAACATCATCGCTAGCACTGCTGAATGCCCAACCCCTTCCCAGTACTTCACTCATATTTTTGCCAGGGACACTTAATTGCCTTGACACAAAAGCAGATAGTAGTAGGTTATTGCCATAAACACTGGAAAATGCTTACCAAAATGTGTGTTTCTATGCAGTTCAATCTTCAACAGAAAACATAAAATGCCAGATCTGCTAAGCTGTATTTCCTTTGCTTAGTGGTATAGCACCTTTGGAGGGATTAGGACACGGTGGAGGTTGTGTTGATCCAAAGTAGTATTTTCACCATAGCAACGGGTCCGATCAGCAGGAACGTTCCATCGCTTGCTATTATAATGAGAACACTTTGCACCAGGCAGTATAACTTTTTATGCATAACCCACAATCTGCCTTTGTTCTGTTATGTTTAGTTTGTAGCGTAAATAGGAAGGGCCCGTTTGTATAAAAAATGCTCTAATTTTTTATACAAACACAAATTAACTAAATTATTGCCGCATTGCTTACTTATTATGAACACAGCGCTGGCCTGCGTCATTGTTACTCTGTATGACAGGCTTCACCACAGCCATTTCACACCTAGAAATACATGCAAAAGTCATGCTGTTTGCTTATGCGGCTTTTCACGCGTGAAAGGTACTTGATTACAGTTATGCTGAATTATATTTTTGTATATTAGTATGGTAAGTGGGTATGTTACATACGTCTCTACCCCTCGTACGTCATATTAGGAGGCTTGTTCCATAATTACTAAACACTTCACTTTTATGCTATGTTCCAATAACTGGACAATGCGCATTTCCTTATCGGCATAAAGGGGATCTGTGTTATCTTTAGTCCTGTCCTAGGCCTAACCCAGAGCAACGCCACCAGCCACTCACTCTGCTGAGTTAAAATCCACGTATTTTAAACAGTGTGGAATATTAGAGGGTCCTTGTATTTATTTAGACGGAATGCGTTCAGTAACAGGGTCCGTACATTCATCTTAAAATCTATACAGTGACGTTAGGCAAATATTAGAAAGCGAGTATGACTCAATGTATTTTTGCTTTACCAAGAAACATCCTTTCAATAACTGTTACTTGAAACATTTGGGGATGTTTGTCCTCAGCCTCGAGGTGGAATACAGAAAAAAGGTGCCAATTTGAGGGATTATGGCTGGTAGTTTCTACGCCAACCTTTGTTATTTATTTAAGAGCTAGTTCTTACTGGCATCGTGTGGACTCACGTATTAAAAGGCCGATTTTACATCGATCTAACCTATAATGTCTTGCCAACATAAAATAATTACCCATTTTATTAATAAATTGCTGAATGACTCTCACTATTAATTTTGCAGAATTGTTGCTCGGAAACAAATCCCAATTAACTTGCAGAATTACTTTTTTGTATACAAGGTTAATGATCATTCCTGGAAGTAAAAATAAATGAAAAATACCCAAGAAACACACCATTTTTCAGCGTTTACAAGCCAATCTTTAATGCAAATCGTTTATTGGATGAGACTTGGAAGCGTCAGCATACAACGTCACAATTGTAAAATTATAAAGCTCACCAACCTAGCCTCCTTAACCTGAACCCTATGCTCTGTCTTTCCTAACGTGTGTTGATGCAGAATCGTTTTAATGTCTTTTTAGTAGGCTATTTGACAGATTCCTGCCATGTAACTAATAACCAACTATACGCATATATTTAACGGTCATTCCATGCCCTTACATCCATTCAAGGGCTGCTGATTTTATTACATTGTGTTAACCTTAAAATAAATTGTCGCAGTGGTCGATAAGTGCTGTGGCCTTCGTGTCAGTGCTTTTGTCTTTAATTTAATACAGTTTACTGACCCTGCACATGTCTCACCTTTATTCTGTGCAAAGATTGTATTGAGTTGTTTAATTTCACGATTCAAATGGCAGCCGCAACATTCCCTGCTTTCCCATTCAAAAGTGAAGTATCAAACCAAATGTACTGGAAAAGTTAAACTTCCTATTCAAATGATGGAACCATTAAACATGAAATATAAGTCGACATGATCAACCTAGTAATAACCTTTAAGTAGTTTCTTTTAGTGTTAAAATTATACATTTCAGAAACACGACATATTAACATGAAGAACTCCTATTCACATAAAGCATTATGCAAAGCACATAATGAAATTGTGAAACAATATAATTTATTACTAAGTCTTTAACAATCACCTTCATTCAAATAAAGTAGGAAATCATTTCAGATTACTGTAATAAGTGTTGGCAAGCATTCAGCTGTGCTTTCTGAAGAGGTATAACCTATAATTGTACCCAGACATATTCACCATCTTAAATGGTTAGAGCGATGTCTGAGTACAGTTCTCTTAGAGTTCTGTATAGATCTTCCTCAACATTGTTTTTTTTTCTCCCCCCCAAATAGAAAGTGTTCATATTTTCTGGAACCTTCCGTAAAAATCTTGACCCCTATGGAAAATGGAACGATGAAGAAATCTGGAGGGTTGCTGAGGAGGTAACTACATGTGAATGACCTGATGAATGACAAGCGACTGTGTGTTGCAAAACTTCCATCGTGGATTTCAAAATGATCCATAGTGACAATGGCCTGTATTGTAAAGTAATAAACAAATAACAAAGGGTTTGCTGATTTTTTGCCACCAGGTTTCTTTTCTACCGGATAACAAGTTCATAAATATGACAGTTGAATATTTTCATGGACGTATAACGTCATGGTACATTGGCAGACTTAGAAAGAAACCCTTCTAGCTCCTTGGTGTAGGTTGTCCTTTAAATGCCAGCCTGGGATTAATATTAATCTTGCAAAGTTCTTGTTGCCGTTCAAAAGATGCCACTTTTAATAGCGCCAACTTTCAAATGAACCAACATGCTTTGTTAGAGAGTTACCACCTGTAACGATAAGATTTGTACCGGAGTGAGGGAAAACATCTCAGACATCTCCCATGTACTAAAGTTACCATACCTTTACATGTCTGATACATTTATTACGTAAACTATTTGGCTAAACAAAATAACTGTATATATTTCACTTACAAGAATGATGTAAAGAATGAGTTCTGTGATATAGAATACTTTTTTATTAGTCTAGCATTCCATTTTAAGGATGAGCTTTTCTAGAATATCAACCTCTGTCAAGTGAAAAGCAATACTCATAAAGGTAGGTTGGTCATCTTAAAAACTTGCCCTTCACATGGAATGTTAGTCCAATAAAAAGTATATATATAATGCAGTACTCTACGCTACCAGACTAGCGTGGCTTTCCTAAGGTACATACAGTACTTGCAGGAATAAAATATGTCTAAATGAATACATTGTATTGCCACAGCCTCAAAAACTTTGTACATGTGAGCAATAGATATAGAATTTCATACACATTTTCAATGTTTTTTGATGCTGAAATGCTTGAAAAATAGCATAGTTACATTTAGTATCCCATGTTCAAAAAATTATCTGTGCTGATTATTGGAGGTATGCATTGCTTATTATCACTCTTAATGTACTTTATGTTGGCCTAGGTTGGTTTAAAGTCGATCATTGAGCAGTTCCCGGGCCAACTGGATTTCATTCTTCTGGATGGTGGCTGTGTTCTAAGCCATGGACACAAACAACTTGTCTGCTTGGCAAGATCTGTCCTCAGTAAAGCCAAAATCCTTCTTCTTGATGAACCTAGCGCTCATTTAGATCCCATGTAAGTACAGTTTTAATTAAAGCTTTCATGTCATACTCCCTTACAACTGTACAGATACTCAATTCCTTTTACAACAGAGACATTCTGTGTTTAGCAATTACAGCAGGTAAAAGGCTACAGAAACAGGGGATTTAGGTTTGGGACAGGAGCTTAAGATATCAAGTACCCAATTTTTCTATGGTTTTACAGTAGATTGACATAAATTCAGGAGATTATTCATACAGATTTTATGTGATTAAGTATTTGATAATTTATTTTATTTATTATTATTTATTGTTTAATATAGCGCCATCAAATTCCGTAGGAATCTCTATCCAATAAAAACCCACCAGAAAAATAATATATATTAATACATGTTTTCTTTACAGAACGTTTCAGATCATTAGGAAAACGCTAAAGCATTCTTTTGCAAACTGCACCGTAATACTGTCAGAGCACAGACTGGAGGCCATGTTGGAATGCCAGTTCTTCTTGGTAAGATCAGGTCACTACCACTCATGATGTTAAAATCTTTGGTGTTTATAGTGCTCATTGCTCTATAAACAATTGTCATTGTCCAGAAACATTATGAGTTATTGTCCTGCAAATCTGTAACTTTTTGTGTGTGTTGTGCTTTTTTTAATTAAACATTCATCTGTCTACTCATACGAAAGGCATGAAAAGTTTTTTTTTTTAGATAATGGAAACAATAACATGTATAGCATTAAGGAAATCCTAATTAACAATTGGTAAATGTGACAGGAAATCAAACATTATCTTAAATGATGAATCATTTTCTTAGCAAAGTAAATATGACTAATACAGCGGGGTGAAAGAAGGTAAAAGATGATTGTCTGGCTATAGTTGACGCCAGCCTTCTCTCTTCTCTATGATATGTAAGAGCAGTATGTCAGCTATATAGAATTGAGATGACAGGCTGTATCCAGCTGACCATCTGTGAAGTCATTGGAGTTTGTTAGGGATGCAGTTGTTCCTCATTTGATCTTAATGCTGTCTGTAAGATATGATCTTCTCACCTTTCTGGGGCCTAGTGTAGTGCATCTAGTTCACTAGTTCTGCAAGAAGGGCTTTTTAATAGGTGATTTTTATTAAAAATATGTTATTTATGAGAAGGCTCTTCCGGTTCCTCATCTCTTTACACAAACCAATAACGTATTAAAGGACTAAGAACAGGAATAGAAGATGTATAATAAATGCATAACAAATAATAACCCCCATCAAAATAAAATTAAGAAAGAAAGAAAGACAGTTTTATGATCACCTTGCTAATAACCTGGAATTTAATTTACTGTGTAGATTTTTTATCATTTGACTATTTTTTTAAATGTCATTTAGAAACTGCAGTAACTACTCTGGTTTTATCTTGCGATTGCTACCTCAGCCTTAATTTGTTAGAAAAAGAAGATGGCTTTGAGCAAGGCTCAAAAATGCCCTTGAAAGCAAATGCCATACACAATTGTTTTAGTTGTACAATGAAGAAAACTGGAGCAATGCCAACTGGAGCAAGTCCAGATTTAAGAACGTCTCTTCTCCAGTGGATACCATTGTACTGTATCTATACTGGAACTATATGTCAGCACAGAAATAGATGGAATTTATACTTTAACATTCAACACATTTTTGTTTGCTATGTAGGTAATTGAAGAGAACACGGTGCGACAGTATGATTCTATTCAGAAGCTAATGAATGAGAAGAGCTACTTTAAACAGGCCATTAGTCATTCTGATCGCTTGAAACTATTCCCGCTACATCGGAGAAACTCCAGCAAAAGAAAATCCAGACCCAAAATCACTGCCTTACAGGAGGAAACTGAAGAGGAGGCTCAGGAAACGAGACTCTAAGCCCACACAAATACAAAAGTAAAGTGGAATCGTATGGATACTTTTTTTATGTATCCATGGCAGTTGCTACAAGTGTCAATGTTAGTCCTAAACATATGAAAGTGTTAAAAAACAAAACAACAAACACTAAAATATGTTTATTACTATATAATATTGAAATTCCAATGCTGCCCATCAGTTTACTAGATAATTATCCATTATCACACGAATAGGCAGACATAACTGGAGACACTCAGTCACTCTCTTTTTATTGCTCTGACAATGTTACTTTTGTTTCAATACAAAATATGTAATATGTGTGAAGAAAAATGATGTCCATGTAATGATGTCATAACAGACTGAAGCTCTGATTTCTTTTTGTAAACTGCCAATGTTTCTTATAACATATTTCTATTATTTAGCAGGGATTTTATTTTTGGTTTGTTACATCAAATTTAAGGCATTAGTTACCCTAACAACTACCCACATTTCATTATTTTTTTTTTAAAACCCCTTAGCCTACTGTAGCCATGAAAATATAAATGCACATTTCCTGATTACTGGAATAAATAGATTAGTATTTATTATTGAAAATGGTTATAAACAAGTAATATGATAATTATAGAACATATATAAAGGACAGACTAAAGTTCTGTGGGGCCTTAAACTGTATTGTGGATCCCACATAATCTGATGTAACTGAACGGGTATTTTTATATTTTTTCTTTTATTTTTGTAGAACACAAACATCAGAGTCTATAGTGGATTTGCCTTACTGTGAAGAAAAGCCTTTTGAAGTTGCGTGCTTATATTTAAAATATATATCAGCAAGCAACGACCTCTAGAAATCCTTCTAGAGCAATGAGTAGTTTATATCTAGTTAAAACTTATAACACAAGAGAATGTGAACTCTTTAAGTATTGTTCACTGCTATCAAAAGGCATTATAGTTACCATTCTGTTGCAGGAACCTGGGTTGCAACTTGAAATCCAAATAAAATCTAGAAATAATTATAGCAATGGTACACTAGATGTAGCTATATATTTTGTCACAAACCTTTTTTATACACAATTTTATAACTTTGTGAATATTTTATCTAGCATATAGTATTTATTTAACATTTCTTAATTAATAAAAACTTATTTTTAAGTATGATTATTAACTTTACATGAAGAACAAATTATTTATATATATATATATATATAAAGCTCAATTTATTCTGTACAACCTTTTTTATGATTGTTCCTAGATTATTTTAATTATTTACATTGAAATTGTTTTCATCTCAAATATATATTTCATCGGATAGTGTGAATTATTTTCAGTGCCTTCATTTTTTTGCACAAAAAAATTGATTTGATTTTATTATGAATGTTTGTTAGTACAGCAATCACTGCCACTTGCGATGCAATTTTGTGCTGGTTGTTTGGTTGCAACACTGCCTTCCAGAACTATCCTTGTAGATTTCTGGGTATTTATTGTCATTTCAAAAAGTGACACAAGTTAATAAATTCAATTTTATGCATCAACTTATCTTTGTATTTTCTCGAAGATGGATACAAGGTGTTGTGTTTATTATTATGGCTTTGTTTCATTGTGTTTTTAGAGGACAGTCCTATACTTAATAAAACAAATATCACAGATTATTATAAAAAAGCACATCTATGAAAAGTTGTTAGTGGACTAGAGGCCCGCAAGTGGTCTACCAACTGTATCCGCTGAAAGGCAAATGGCAGTTTGAGTTCCCTCAGTATAGTTTTTTTAGTTTCTTCCTACAGGAGCTTAGTAGGTTTATCAGAAGGACTGCGACGTTTCTTGTTTCACTTGTACTTATGCCATTTTGGGTGAGAGCATCCTCAGGTTTTAAGCTGTCCTAGATAAGCGAACCTTGTGTAACTTCTACATCAATATGTAGTTAGAGAAAACCAAAAAAACTGTTGGGATAAATACCTGGGAGAGAGGAGAAAGCGGCGCAAAAGATTTAGGCAGGCTGGAAAAAATGCTGTGAAGTAAGGTGACATTGAGAGAGTGCGAATGAGTGAGAAAGAGTGTATGAAAGAGCGTGAATGAGATTGAGAACCAAAATTTGTTGTCTGAAAACGAATACACCAAAAAAAATTGTTTGAATGGGATTTGGTCCATTTGTCCAAGTCTAATTTTTTAATCTATGGATAAACAGGAGATCACATACCAGTTTAAGAGCAAGCAGTGGTGAATTTTTAATCCACTCATTTGGCATTATTTTTATTCTTAAACTTATGTATGGCATTAAAATGAAAACATGTATTTGCAGAACATAAATACACAACGTATGTGTGTGCTTAGGAATTTAGAACTAGGTATGTGTGAAAGGTTGAACTTGATGGACTGAAGTCTTATTTTCAACCTACTATACTACCACAAAACATGCAACAAATGTTAAAAGTTCTTATTGAGCAGTCATAAATTAGATACAACCAGCACGAGCATTATCATTTCATACAGTGGCTTTCAGTGGGGTTGACCGTCCAATATATTTAGTGAGATGGTTTTTATCCAGTATACCGTACTCTTATTTGTACAGATTAATACAATCAAGGCCATTTATTTTCCCTAGAAAAAAATGGCTTATCCAAAGATTAAGTTAAAAACATCTAAAAATTACCCCCCCGCACAAAAAAGTTACTTTCCCTTTAAATCTTTAATATTAAATCAGGCTCTAGTCACGAACACATCGTTACTCTTAAACAATGCTCTTTGTTGAAAACCTTTCGTAAGATTCCGAATATATACTTAAGTAACCTGACCAGGAACAAACAAATCTCAGTATCCTATGACTATCAATCGAACTATAGACGTCACACCCTCAAACTGAAAGGAAATATTTTGGTATGAATGTGTACATGCCAAGCCAAATTACACAATTTACCAATGACTATGCAACAAAGCTGTAAATGATGTTAAATTCAAACTGCATGAAGTCTTTCAACATTTTAAGTATTTTGTTACCAAATTAAAAATATCAGATTTAACAGATGAATGTTGAAATTCACTGTCCATATTTAATTGAGCGACCTAACTAGTTTAAAGAGAACCCTTGATTTCTGAAAAGAAGCAGCATAGGAGAGTCCGCTAAATTACATTTAATAAATCAAATCTGATTAGATTAGAGATTTAATTGTGCATAATTTAGATTGTATCACTTTAATAGTTTCATGGGCTCTTTGGACACCTATGAATGCTTAGTTCATCACTTTAAGTACTCAATTTAATACCATCATCACTACAAATACAAATGATAAGCTACCATTCATAAACTTATTCCCCCCCGGAAATACACTTGACATTATATCTATGAATACCCACTTCATCTCTTTAAACATTTCATTCAACACTATGATCTCTGCAAATATACTAGGGAAATTTACATCAAGGATACACAATAAATCAATCAAACCAGAAATTCAGTTCAAAATCCATAAGCATGTTTAAACTATTGAAAGTCTTTGTTTCAGATCCGCAGTTCTCAACAAGGGGGTTTCCATGACAACCGCTGTCCCAGTGATGGAGACCTGTTTCTCTGTTTAAAAAAAAAAAAAGCTGCTAAAACTCAGTATCCATTCACAATGATTCTTGTCTTCCATCTAACTCCAAGGCAGAGAACCAGAGCAATGCTGTCCATAACTTAAATCTGGAATAAAACAGGTGCATATAAAGTAATATATTTATACTCAAACTAAAAGTTGCACGATAAATAATAATAAACAATAGAAGAGGCACAATTTCTCCCTGCTTAACCCATTCAACTCCGCGAACAACTAGAATTCACCTCAAAACAGCCCCCAAGTAGATTACTGTTGTTTTACTCTAGTTATTGATATTTCTTCATTTAATGGTATTCTATAAGAGAAACATAATTGCAAAAACTTTTTTTGGCAAGATACCAAAAGTTATGTGTTTAATGTGTTATCTCCGAAGAAGCTGCCCTCTAGTGGTGAAACAGTACAGTTACCCCCCCAACTAATCAAATCCAACTGCAAAAGCAATGAACAGAGACTTATACAAGCAAATCCTACTATAACCGTGTTTTTTTTTTATTTTTTAACACACGCACATAGATTGACAAATTGGTACTCGAGACAATTCTTGTGACATCAGTGTGTGACTGCTACATCACCTGCATACACATTCTACTGTACGCCGAGATGAGGGAATCGGCTCCCTTCCAGCATGGCCTACTTAAAGGAGACATCAGGACCCAGGAGGGAAGGCATGGAAGAGGCATCCATGGTGGGGAGTGGGAAAAATTCAGAGTGGCCTCACTCACCTTTTGTTCCATTATGTGGCCCATAACAGTCATATAATTCCTATACCTCCGATTGATGGAGAGACATCAGCTGGAATCTCCAACGATCTTGCAGTTAACTCCCAAGATAGGGAAGCAAAATAGTGAGAGGGGCACAGAGCCTATCTTTGACATGCATTGTCAGGGAAGACATGGACAAAATAATACATGTAGCAGTAATTTACCTCCACATTTTAATATATCAATAATGTAATAATAATAATAATAATAATAATAAATACATCCAGGACAGACTAGTGCTAATTTAGTTTCAACAAAATGTAAGAAAAACACATTATATATAATATATATATATTATATATATATATATATATATATATGTGTGTTTTTTCTTTGTTAAAAGAACCTTTATAAACTGGTCAGCAAGTTAAGCTGACATTACATATTAATCAATTTATTTTAACAGGTATGACAAATCATACAATTATCACACAGCCGTTTGTGCGTGATTGTGTTTATTGCATTAGGAAACATTTTGCTACAGAAATAAAAAAAGCAGCAAACATAAATGCACCAAGCAACAAAAGGGCAGGATATGTACTATATGGGAAGCAAACTTCTCTTCTGGCTACCCAGAGGAACAGTCTACAGATTCTATATGGCTTTTATAAAAAGGTGCACTAATTGTGTCTTTCATGGGTTTGATTTTTATTGCTGTGAAGCATATTTGTGAACTTTAAATACCAAAAAATACTTGAATACTAGATCATGTTAATTTTCTGTGAATCATTACTGTACAAGGTTTAGACCATACAATACCAAACGTGAATTAAATATTCCTACACATCGCTTGTCAGAATTGTCCAGGACTTTGTTTTTCAAACATCTGCCATGAGAAGCTTTCCATGATAAATAATAATAGTAATATTTTTTTCTGGGTAAAATCATACATCTTCCAAAGAAATATTTCATATAACAACTTACATCAATATGTTATAAACATATTTACATATAAAGTATTTATGCCCCCATATACATACTATAATACAGGGAGACACCTTAATTTGTTATTTACATAGATTTTCTATACATGAAAATTAATTCCTTAGCTGCTAAGACAACCCACAATGCATTGCTAGCAAATCATGTGCTTTGGGGTCACCTGCATTGAAAGGCTAAAGCAAGAGTGGGCAACCTATGGACCTCTTGCTGTTGGGACTTCATTATTCAAGGCCACCCGGGATGGTAGCAATAATCACACAGCAAACGAAGGTCCACAGGTTGCTCCGCTCTAGCTAAGAACACAATGATACAAACTCCACATTTGTTAGGTTTGTTTAGATCCGTGTTTGTGTGAGCTCCAAATGTCATCTTTAGAGTCATTGTTATTGGCGGTTTGCCTTGTATTGCTGCTGCTTTTCCTGCTGGATGTACCACAGGGATTGGCTTTCCTTGGTACAGGGAGTAAGGACTTGGCTTTTGAAACACCATGATCGGGTTTTGGTTTCTGGCTGCTGGATTCTGATATATCGTTGCTGCTGGGAGGACTGACCTCATCCTGTGAAAAACAGCATGGTTAGGTAAGCTTATGCTATTGTGATAATATCAAAAGAATAAGAGAAATAGTGAGCAATATTTAAATAATTCTGGTTAGTTTCCAAAAAAAATGTAAGGTGTCCTTGCTTACTACGGTTTTTTTTTAATCTTATGAATGACTACCAAATGTTTGAATAGCAATACGATACTGTATTGCTTATTTGTCTTAGAAAGGCCATTCAATGAGAATTTACTAAATTATTTTGTTTTACATATTTTAGAACACCTTCACATTCATCCAATGCTGTGACATACAAACGTAAAGGCAGGTATAATGCTAGACGCTATGAATGACAAACAGATAATTATATGGATCGATGTATAGTACCTAAACCACCCACCTAAAAGTAATGGAGGACAAATATACCAAAAAACCCACACATCTTTTAGATAAAATGTTCAAAAATTCTAAGAAGTTGTCCCATTTTAAAAAGAAAACAATTTATATAAATATTACTTACTTTATGTGGCTTTTTAAAATCTGCTTTGTTAATTTGTGCTGAATGCTGGTCATTAGTGTGACTTTTAAATATTACTAAACAATTATCCAAGTCAGCAATCTGAAAGAGAAGCAAGACCATAAGTAAATTAATGCTTAAAATATTATTGCAGTGTGGCAATAAGATACAGGATGGTTCTATACTTTATACTAGACTTGTGCATTCCTATTCGGGCCAACATAAGAACGAACACAAAGGGTGCGTTTTTGTTGTTCAGCTCGAATACCGAACATACGAACATGGCAGCGGCAAAACGTATACGAAGATGAAGACACACAACACGAAGAATCTTCGTGTTTATCTTCGTCTTCATTTACAAATCTTCCTGGTCCCTTCCCCATCTAGCCTACCTTATTGCAGGGGTTAACGGGAGCGGAAATCCATAGGTTT
Source organism: Spea multiplicata (assembly GCA_009364415.1). NCBI lineage: Eukaryota > Metazoa > Chordata > Amphibia > Anura > Pelobatidae > Spea > Spea multiplicata. The sequence continues at coordinate 8,790 of VKOC01016638.1, read as the reverse complement.
GCCGTCAGGAGTTAAAGGGCCGTACAAGCGGCTCTATTGGTCGCCTGCAGGGGCCTCCTCTGGCATCAACCAATTGGTTGGTCGTTCGTACGGACCTTTAACTCTTGGAGCGGGAAGACCAGTGGCCACTTCTGGCGACAAAGCTACAAAAAACCGCAAAAAAACAAAGAAAAAAACCGAACACGAAGAACGTACACAAATATTCGCCCGAAACAAACACAGGAACGGGCAAATATTCGTGGAATACAAAGATTTTTCCCTCACGAAGACGAATACAAAGACGAATACGAAGAGTTGGCCGGCGACCAAGTCTACTTTATATCATGCATATAATTTTATATAAACAAATAATTATTCACACACACACACACACCTACCTTGCTAATGTCTGGTTCTGACTTGCTGGAACACATGGTACGCAGCTCCTTCACAAGGTCCACCTCATCATCTGAACCATTGGATAACCTTTGTTCACTTTTCAGGTTTCTAGGATGGTTACTTTCAAAAGGCCTAAAAAATAAATGTGTCCCACTTTGTACATTAAAGATCCTTGACACTGGTCTTCACGTACAGAAAGCACAACTGAGGCAGCTGACGTTTGCTCCGTTGGGCTTTGTACAACATATCATTTGTTTAAAAAGTACTATTTTAACTTACTTTTTTGTTTCAGACACCATGCTTCCTTGTTTATTCGTATTGTCCAATGCACCACCTGTGCAGAACATTGTAGAAGTGTGTTTAAATTCTTGGTGTAAAATTTCACTGAGCTTTTTAGAGTCTACTTGGCTTTGTTGTCCTACCTGATCCCTTTATATAACATGTTTCTGAAGGCAAAACAATGTGTGAATCACAAAGTTCCAATAAAACAGTGCTGAAGGTAGACTATCTAAATAAACAGTATATTAATCAGCGTGTAAAAGTCACCTGCTTGCTTCCTTTCTGGCTTACACCACGATGATGATGATGCCAAATGGCTTGATTTTTTACGAGGACTTGTGTTGACTTTTCTCCAGGATCCATTCTCTAAGTTTTTCTTCCCTCCAGGCTTGTAGGTGGAACTCATTGACATAGGGAAGTGCCCTCCTTTGAAATCTGCTATGTATTGCTCTAAATCTGTAATGACAATAAATAAAACACACTAACATGTTTTCTATATCATGCAGTCAAACCATCACAAATCACACACTATTTTACCAGCCTGCAGCAGACCTTTTGCTGATTTTTAAATATTTCTCTAGCCTGTGTAATTTTGAAGACCTTCAGAAATGTGAACCAAGGAGTCTAGAGTTTGGAGGAAAGTCCCTAGAATAAACTATCTTTTAACGCTTAAGAAAAGAACAACATAAATTGGTCAAACTCATACATTTTACAAAACTAAAATGATAAATAAAAAAAAACATTTTAACCAAAGCAGCAACACAAAATGAGACCAGATGGGTCAATCTATGATGACTATGATCCAAGTATGATTAAAGTATCACACCATTCTGTTTTACCCAGTGCATATAAAGCTTACTGTTTCTAGTTAGCACTGGGTAGCACACTATCCATGAGGTAAATATATAAATATGTGTAAATGTCCAGAAAATGAGCCATGCGGTGAGTATAAGGTGGAATTGGCTAACAAAATGTTACTTTTAGTAAAGAGTTGGGAATAGTTTTATTAATTAATGTTAGAATTTGGCTTTTCCATGGTATATGTTTTACATTTACAGAGACTTCTGTTACCATTTCTGGAGAGATGACATCCATGTAGAACGGCTTTATTGAGCAGGATGCTGAGAGCAGCTTTAACAACTGCCTGTTGACCTTGGCTTGGAGCTTTTGTGGTTGTGATGTGACTTGAAGGTCTCTTGACTGTAGCTATGGAGAGTATTGCTTCTTGGACTCTGGGAACAATGACTGCATTCCACAATTTTGACAGCCATCTAAAAACGAAAAACAAGTGAAATCACAATAAATATGTAGTAAACACAATACCTTGTATTATATTAAGAATGCATTCCTTCTGGACTCCTGAAATAAATTAATAAGTTCTAATTTCCATGTAGATGTCCCGAGTTCTGATTCTTTGAGGAGGTCCCTGTCATTTCCCAAAGTTATCTTCTATACTTTGTGAAAAAGTATGTGGCCCGAGTGGCTCTTAATTTTCACTTTTGAACCTTGAATTCAATCCTCAACACTCTTTTGTGCTGTTCCCTTTTGATTAAATCATTTAAAACTTGTATAGGCTCATTCATAACAGAGCCTAAGGGTTATCTACACTATGCATTGAGGCTATACATTCTTATCACATATCACCAAGGCACTAACCAACAATCCAGCAGCACATTATCTACCTTTTTACACTGAAGTAAAATTGAGAAACAATATTTGATGGTTTATGAATGATCTTATTTTAAAAACAATGCTGAATGTCCTTCTCTACTACTCCGTTCAGACACACTGGCCTATATCTCCCAAGGTGATCCCTGCTGCTGCGCAATATAGCCAATAGTGAAATCTTCTGCATCTGTTTATGAGAGGAGTAAAATCAGCAGCATGTACTACTAACAAAGATGTTTAAAAAGACAGACAACTCTAAAGGTTTGCACTTACTTCACTATTATGTGCGCATTTCCCGGCACTATCGAACAAGACAGGAATTGCTGTGGTCCAAGCAGAGCATCTGGGGTACCAAGTCGGGACAAGCAGGAGTTCAACTGGTACCACACAGCACATATCCAGTCAATGCCTTTACAAACAGGATCACCTGGGGGTGGCATTTTACCTCGGAACTAATAGAGGAGTATAGATCAAATGAAGAACATATTCAAACATGCTGTATTTAACAATTTATTATGTTTAAATATAAACATTATTAAAATACCAATATCAAATGAATTATGAGCTTTAAAGTGTTTAGAAAAGTGATTTTGGTAATATTGCACGATCCAAAAATGTCAAACATATAACTAGTTTTTACTTATTACTTTTTAATCATTTAAAAAAAATAGTTTCACAATCTTTTACACATGATATTCTATTTCCAAGGCAAGAGCATTAAATATGTTAAAATAAATTTCCCTTGGTGAAAAAAAAGCTGTAATCTTCAAAAGCCATGCTGAAAATATAATCGATCGTTCTAGATTTTAGACTGCACTGTTACTATGACATTTTATGCTAAATCAATATTTTCCTTCTGTGACAATTATCTTTGTAAACTAATACTGCATCTCTAATGAAATGATCTTTACTGAAGAGGATTAAGCCAAGATTTCATTATACTTCAAAAGATGTTAACCTACTCTTGCTCTAAAACTTTAAATGTAGACAAATTTGCTGAAGCAGGCCAATGTACCTCCCAGCTTTTTGATATAACAGTATCGTTAATGATATAATAACGGAGGCTTGCAGTTTATTTTTAATTGAATATTAAAATGAGTTAATAGTTCTTACCTTAAATAGAGCTTTCCTTTTCAAGAACTTCTGGAGAACACTTTGCATGGGCTCTGCATCCCACCTTAGTTGAACCCAGCGGAAATGCTGCTGAACAAGTAACTCCGATCCTTGCAGTCTGGATCTAGCAACAGTCCCCATTAAAAAGCAATCTTCATGGAAATAATAGCTATCAGACAAGCCATTTGCTATCAGAAAAAAGACAGAAAATTCTATATTATAGAGCCTAATGTTACAGCTGCTCTTTATTTTTGCAATTGTGTGTTTACCTACCTCTTTGAACAGAATATGGATTTTCACAACCACGATTCTCCAAAGGTGCCATTAAGTCCCCAAGTAATTCTGAAATACAGGTCTTTTCTAGGTTCCGCAGAATGATAATGGTTTTCTTTTTTGCTGGTGGCAGCTCAGAAACTGGAATCAAGCAAGCTGTAGTGGAAATTAAGTATGTGTATCATCATATAGTGCTGTGGAATTGTATTTGCTTGCTTCCCGATTTATTCTATTTTTGCTTATTTGTCACATTTACCTGTTTCAGATCATCCAACTATTATTATTAATATAAGACAAAGCAACGGGAGACAGCAGGAGTAAACAGAAAATGCCGGTTTTAAATGATTATTGCATTTATTGAAAGTAAAGAGTTCATCAAGGCCGAAAACTCCTGGGAAGGTTCACCACTGTTCCACGTTTTCTTCATTTGTAGATAATGAATCTAACCGTGGTTCGCTGGAGGTAGAGTTGGAGGGCTTTTTTCTTCTTTACATGAAATCATCATTTAAAAACTGCATTTTGTGTTTACTGTTGTTATCTTTGTCTAATATTAAAAGTGGTTTGATGATCTGAAACACTTAAGTGTGACAAACATGGCAAAATAGAAGACATCAGGAAGAGGCACTGTATGACCTGTATGCACTGTATTTTCACAGCACTGTATGACCTTCTTATTCTGCAACATTAGAACATGTAGAAGGAACACCCATGTGTAAATACTGACGATTGAAATACTTTCATTTAAAAACCTAATAATAAGAAATTAACAAAAAATACCAGTGTATCATAACAGAGCAGTATGCAGTGCCACACAATATTCCACTACTCCAAAAGTACTTTTTCAGATGGAAAGATCAGTACAGATCAAAACAAAATACTGGCTGTTTTTTCTTGTAATGCGGAATCTGAATTTATCAGCATACAAAAAAGCATTTTGGCCCATTAATTTGCAATATTTTTTCTGCTTGAAAAACCTTAAAACCAAGAATAATCCAAACAAGGTTTTGTCTTATGTTAAGGACAGCCTTGTGCCTACCACCTGCAAGTTTCAATTCCCTAACTGTGCTAACCTAATAATAATTTACTTCAGGTTTGAATATAGTCACTTGTAAGATTACGACATGTGTACTGTACCATCTGAAAATTTTGCGATTTACGCATCATTGCCCTTCTTTCTTTTTGTGGTTTATGCAACGACGACAAAGAATCCCAGTTGGTCTGTTTACCTTTGGAATAAAGCCCTTTACCTGAATTGATGAATACATCTACAAGCTGCTCCCTGGATAAGTCACCATCCACTTCTACCTTGACAATGTCACACTTAAAGCCAGTGATATCTTCCTTTTGCTGTTATAAAACAAAAAGTTTAAAAAATAAATCAGCGGAATTTAGGTCCATTTAGGCTTAGAGATTATGCACTCCTAGCATCTTACATTACCTTCATGAATTGGGCCAGCTGCTCCACTATATACTCTTGGAAGCTTCCCTCTGGGCCTTGGAAGATTACATTGTGATACTGTTCGACCTATGTAAGCAAAAACATTCAAAAAGTTAAATAAAACAATGGGCAGTCACAGTGCATTTTGAGCCCATACATGTACGGGCTTTGTCATTAAGGGGTTAAAGTTGTACATTCTTAGCTGTGGAAGGCTAAGAATGGAAAAAATGCATTTCTACCAAATTTGATATAGATGATACTGAATTGCATTAGATTGCATACTGTAATAATATTAGTGAGAAAGAGGCCTATGAGGTTTTAAAAGCTTCCAGTCAAATGCAATTTGGTTGCCAAATGAAGGTATCTCAAAGTTGAGTATATTAGAGCAATATTTAGTATATTATATATATTTGAACAGCAGGTGGCAGCATATCCTAAAGAGCAATAGCATACAACCCCACCAGAGATATTGAGATTGTGCCAATGTTATTATAAAACTACTTGTGGATATTGTAACAGTGATGAAAGCTTAAAGCTTGTACCCTTCCCTACTACCCTAAGATACTTACTGTCTTTAGTTATTATTTAGTTTCTGCTGCAGGTGCCTTGTTAGCAACGCACCACGCTTAGCTCAAGCTGTGAGATGAAATATAGAAATCTGGGGAGCAGATAGCCTTGTTGGGTGATCCAGCACCCTAGTATGTCACCAATCAACAAATTGATTACAACAGATATCTGATGTCCCAAATCCCTAAACGATGGCTGTGGAGGTAGGTGCAGAGAGCACTATTCTGGGATGACTAATGGGCAGTGCCAGAGATAAATACACCTCTATCTGCAGGTCTAAACAGAAATTATTATTAACACTACGTTCGAAGGACAAGTAAAATCCATGGACTTCACCACTCCGAATGAGGCCCAAATCCATGTGTTCAGACACACAAATCACTCAGCGGTCTCCGGGACTGTCTTATAAAGTCAGTAATAAATCAATACTTGGAGACAATAACATGTTGCCTTGTTATAGAGTGTACGAGACCAGTCCTGGCCTAGGGCTGCAGGTCCAGGGTCTCCCCAACTAGCTTATTTACACTATGGAGGCTGTGCCGGCTCCATTTCTTAAAGTTTCGTAGGGCCTTTTATTGCACCACAGACTCGGACCAGGTAGAGGGGACTGGGAACGCTGCCCTAGGGTGGCCCCAAACGTTATGTACAAAACATAATGTAAAGTGTGAAAGGACGCAGAGCTTATCTCTTTATCATAAGGCGCTTGCATCACTCCCTTTTCCGGACTGGCCTTTTCATCTTCACTGCAACTATGTGCTACTGAGTTCCCAAACTTCTCAGCTGCCAGAACCCAAGGGCTTTGCATCGCAAAAACTGATATCTCTTTAGAAACATTAGAAATTTGGCAATCTGAGATGGAGCAAACAAACTTAAATCTAATTTTAAATCCCACCTCCTAGGGTTTTGCATAAAATACCATTAATGTCTATATAATGGTCTTCAGCAATCCTATTTTTACATTCCTTTAAATGTTTTAATAACATGGTATTGAAAACAAAAGCTTGTTATGCATTTAATTAGGCTAATTTTGTCTTAAAAAGGCTACATGAGCTTGTTTTTTAAAAAAAATATTTTTAAAATAACAAAAACATAAGTTTAGCCACAAATTTATTTTGTCATGAATAAGAGCACAGCTGGTATTCCGTCCCACATTCTGACATCAATGGATGGATACAATGGCTAATTACAAAGGAAGCGGAGAACAGCTCATTTGTACTAACTTGAAGGATTCATTTAAAGTACAGTTCATCCCAGAACTGAAAATAACTCAGTTGCCTTTAAAAATAATCTAAATATTTATTTCTTATCCAATGTACCTTTAAAATGAAACTCTGTTAGTTTATGTAGTAGTTTTTGCATCGTGTTTCCAAGAACAATATTTTAAACATGGAAAACGATGCATAAAATATCTAAATATTGTTCTATATTTCAAAATAAGATCGGATTAGATAATATGTTAGTGTGACTTCACCTGGGTCTCCAAAATCAAAACACAAGACATTATTGGCATCTGACATTTTCAAAAATCCTTATTTCTTTTATTTAGGTTATGTGGTGCTGGGAGTGAGTTAGTTAGGTTATTATATTTCACCAACGGATTGTGTTTCTATTACATAATTTGCATGAAATAAGTTTAATTTTTTACCTCTAGATACAGGAGATTAAAGCATCAACTTGCTTTTTATAAGCCGTTGGTGATTTTGTGAAGTAGAATATAAAGCACGTTATCACTTCTTCATTGGGACTTTACTTCGAAGTATAACACGTTGTGTATCATTTACACAGAAATCGGTCATTAAAGTATTTATAGTTCACCTATGCATATACACCTATAGAGAACAGTATACATATAAATACAATTATAGAAACAACCCCTGCATACCAGACGGAGGAAGTTTTGTAGTGTCTGAATCGGGATCATGGATGCATAAGCCACACCATTAAGAGAACCATCCTTTGGACCTAAAGAGTAATAATGCAACAATGTGTTACATGTATAGCAAATGTAACAGAACAAGCACAATTCATCTTACAAATAGGCTATAGGTTGGGTCGGAACAGCAGAAAAGCGCAATGAATTTTCACATATTAATAACATTTTATAAATGGCCATTAATTATTTAGAGCTTTTATCCAACAGAGAGCGAATGACGCTGTTTCACTGAATAGAGATACATATTTAATGAGCACACAGTATTAAATTACTTATTCTAAGAAATCCTAGACCTTATAGGAAATCTTCCATTCTTATACACAGAAATGCATTATTTATGTCTCTCGGCCATATGCAAAGGAATAGGAAATGGATTAATAGTTGCCTTACATATATATCCGTTAAAACACTTAAAGCCATTCATCTAAGTATTTTTAATAAAGTTAAAAGCGTGGCAAATCAAATGTAATCTTAGTTCATCCAGCAGGAGATATGCAGCCAGCGATCTTGATACCGTAGCCACTGTTCCCTCTAAGCTGTGCGCTTGTGCGCGCGCACAGAACTTTTTGAGGGAGCGCACACGTACTAACATCGTGCGCACAGTACCTAACGGGGAGCTGGGGGGGGCGGGCAGTCCGTCCAGGGTGTTCCTGGCACTCCTCCAGAGACGGACATTAATGTCCGCCGCTGGAGGAGCAAGCTCGGTTGGGGAGATAAAAAATCTCACCCCAACCGGCTTAAAATCAATCAAGGGAGCGGGAGGTCTGTTAATACAGACCTCCGATCCTGCTCCCTTGCTATGCGCGCGGCAACTGATGCTGTGCGTCGGGATTTGATGTCAGATCCCGGCACACAGCACTGAAGCCACGCCCACCTTCTTTACTGCACCGGAAGGACAGGACAGAAGAAGAAGAGGAGAAAGAACAGAGGAAAGGTAGGAAAACATTATGTATATGTATGTATATATGTGTATGTGTATATATGTATGTGTGTGTGTGTGTGTGTGTGTATGTATATGTGTGTGTATATATATATATATGTATATGTGTGTGTATATATATATGTATGTATATGTGTGTGTATATATATGTATGTATATGTGTGCGTGTGTATGTATATGTGTGTGTATATATATATGTAT